>LJJS01000663.1:0-58548 GCA_001447215.1 Diaporthe aspalathi
AAGTGGCGGGGACCTGATACTGGCGGGTATGTGGTAAACCACGTTACCTCTTCCTCGCCTGTATCAAATGGAAAGAGGCGAAGATGGCACTAGCTACCGAGATTTGGCCCACGACATCATGGCAAGGAGCGATGAGCTGTTGCAACAAATGTCCCAGCTGAGGCAGAAATGTCAGGAGGTTAGGGGCCCACGCCAGAACATCCCTGGTTTGGTCAACATGATGGATGAGGTCAGAAAAGAGAGACAAGCCGCATCGTCATTCCTTGACAAGCAGACGAGCGGCCCCGCTGCCTCAGCTGATGAACCGGTGGAGGCTCGCCCCGCAGAGTCTCGCCTACGATTCAGCAACCTGCCTGCTCTCGAGCGCACCTGGGACATTCTAAAACGCTGTCGCAACCTGGTCTCCATCGAGCAGTCAATACCAAGAACCCCGAAGGTGGAAGTCAAGGACGACGGTGGGCTGATAGTCCACCGCAATCGAGGCGGCAAGGCCGAGTACAGGAGTGTGGGCACGGTCCTGGTTCATGCAGTGGTTGACGGAGGGGCTGAGTGGCTGCGGATAATCAGCAAAGACGAGAAACGAATGCTCCTGGAGCTCGCCGCGGGGGGGTGGGATTGGGACCGCGAAGAAGGTGATACGGACGAGGAGGACGATCCTGAATTGTTCGAGGACATTCCTGTTCTCCGCACTGCAAAAGAGCTTTCGGACACCGCACGCAACTACTGGCATGACTTCCGCCGCCCGAGAATACGAATCCTGCTCAGCCGCATCCAGCAGGAAGGCCAGAATAAGGAAATCGACAGGATCATTAGAATGATGCGCAATGCTGGGGGAGGCGACATATCCGTTACCGTCGAATGCGCAGACGCACCATGGGCTTCCAGTCAAACGTTGCCTGACCTCGATACCGCGGTATCAAACCTTGTGCCTCCCGAGGACATGAACCGGCTCGGGTCAGCCGTCCTGCTGGACACAAGCGTCCTCATTGCTCTGATATCCGACATCTCGCACTCCAACGTGGCCGTTCAGCCATGGCATAGCCAGGACTGCAAGGCTCAGATTCGAGATGAGGCGAATGGCACCAACTTCATGACGCTAGAGGCTTATGCGCCGCTTCAAGGGAAGCGGCTCGTCTGCACAAAGGAGGCCAAGGAGCACTTCCGCGAGATAACGGCCACTATTGCAAGCCCCGCCGAGTTGGAGAGAGCCCGCGTGCTTTTTTCAGGCGGACCGAGGGACTTCCAGAAATTGTCAGTCCATCCCGTGCCGGATGATCTCATGCTGCCGGTGCAGGTGTTTTCCGACGAGACGGGCCTTCGTGCTCGGGACCTGGTGGATGCAGGCCAGCTGCCGGAGGTCGCCGTCAAGGTTGAGAAGCACCTGCTGAGCGTGCCCGGGAACCGAACCACTCACCTGTACGGCTGGGCCTCGGGAACAACTGTCGTGACGAGCAACAGGACCCTTGCGAAGAGGTTGGTGCGGGTCATCGAGAACAGTCTGGAAAGAGACTACGAAAACGGCCCAAAGATATACATGTTGCCTTACAACCGGGCTTTGGCGACCAAGGGCCCCAAGCAGGTCAATTGATTCGCCCTGTAACGTCCTAATTTAGAGGACTAGGGTTGTGGCCTCCTATTTATCCCCCATTTGTAGTCCATTGAATCCTTCCCACAAGTAATACTGCTATCGCTACCTACTGAAGTAGGTAGTTGAGAATACGTTGTCGTTGATGGCATTAATTCTCCACTCGCATCTCGCAGATTTTACACAGGCTCTCTTCAGACTACCAACCTACCAGACTGTCAGACTGCTCACAAAAACCCGAATCATTAAATGCAGATGATTTGTGAGATTGCCACGAGGAATGGTCTGATAAGGTGACAGAACAGACATCTGCGCAAGCCCACATGTCAGGCGGCCAGGGCCCATATTTTAGCACATTGAGCCTCGGCTCGGGCACCTCGGGCTCGGGGCATAAATCGGCATTGGGGGGAAAGACACGCGAACCCGCTAGCCAATGTCACCATTTGGCAAAACCACAGCCAAGCTGTCTGCTTGGCAAATCTGGGTAACTACAACCTCCGTATCCACCGACGGGACGGGCGTCGGACGAACACGACTTCCCACTCGTTGAAGTCCGTCCTTCCTCCATGCCCTATCCCAGCTCCTCGTCCTCGTCCTCGTCCTCGTCCTCCCTCATCGCAAAGTGCGGCACGACCATAACCTGTGTGCTCCGCTCCGTGCCGCTCTGGGTCGTAGTGATCGTCGTGCTGCTCTTCGGCTTCGCCCGCCGCCGTATCAGCCATTTCAGCACGTATATACAGTCTCCTGCCGCGAAGCAGCTGTGACCGCAGCCGCGTTATAGCTAGATCTGCTCTACACGTCAGGGCGGAAAACGCGCTGTCAACATGGCATCGGCGAACGCGTTAGGGTACCTCCTGCCGCTCGGCGTGGGCGCCGCCGGCGTGGCCGGCGTGTCACTGCTGCACGTCGACCTGAAGACGATAGTGACCAACTTCGTCACCGGGCCGGGTCGCACAAGCCGAATCCTGCTTGCCTTCTTTGTGATTACGAATTACAAGAACATGCCTTTCGTCTGGACTGTAAGCCGGTCCCCCTCGCTCCCCTCGGCCCCTTACAATCCGGATGATGGCGCGGCCGCTGAACAGCTACTCTCGTCCGCGCAGTACCGAGTCTGGGCGGCCATCATACGGAACTACCTCCCCTTCCTGCAGCCGCCGGCCCGCACGCCGCGGATGCTCTTCCACTACTCCATCACCTCCACCTACAACTCGCTCCTCGAGACCGACTACAACCTGCACAAGAGCAACTCGACCTACTTCGCCGACCTCGACATCGCCCGCACCCAGTGCGTCACGCACCTCCTCCGCGACGGGCTCAGCGCCATCTCCGCCAACGCCAGGACCAGAGCCGTCGTGACCCCGGACGGCGCCGTCGCCAGGGGCGGCATGGCCATCGGGCTGGGCGGCGTCTTCTGCTCCTTCAAGAAGGAGGTCGCCCCCTTCCAGGGCTACGAGACGTGGACCCGCGTCCTGTCCTGGGACCGCAAGTGGCTGTACCTCGTCACGCACTTTGTCGTCAGGGGCAAGGTGCGGCCGACCGCATGGGACAGCGGCTCCGAGTCGTGGTTCGGCCCGCTGCGGCGGCGGCGGCGGCAGGAGGCGTCCGTGGCCGAGGGCGAGAGGCAGGACTTCCAGAAGTATGTGATAGCCACGGCGGTCAGCAAGTACGTGTTCAAGGTCGGGCGCTTCACCGTCAACCCCAGCATCCTCATGGAGAACAGCGGCCTGTTGCCTGAGAGGCCGGGCGGCTGGAGGGGTGGCGCCAACGAGGTTGGCGACGAGAGTCAGGATGTTGGTGTTATTGATTTCGGCGCGGATGCGGTGTGGGACTGGAAGCGGGTGGAGGGCCAGAGGCGCGAGGGCATGAAGCTTGCCGAGAAGTTCGCCGCGCTGGATGGCGTCAATGAGTTGTTTGATGGGGGGGAGCATGGTGCGCTGGGACGGTTCTATCCCGGTTGAGTGTGGCCTTTTTTTCATTCTTCTAACTCCTGGGTTTCGACCAAATTTCTTTATAGATGGCTACTGGGTAGAGAGAAGAGATACCAGACGCGAGACGCCACATAGATATAGACGAACTAGTGCGATTAGACGGCCAAGCGAAGCCATCTTTGTGAATTGAACGCCAGAAAAAGACCTCAACTTTTTCTTCCATGACTCTGTCCAGTAGGGCACAACCCATTTGATATATTGTCCGTGCAATTTACCCCTGAACCCAGTCATAGCCGTGGTCATCAGCCCGAGTATTCGTAAAGCGCACCTGCCTCCAAGATAACGGAGGTCTTTCTAAGGATTTGAATAGAAGAATGGTCGTCTCGACACGTCCGACGCATCAAGGCATGGCTGTGTATGAGTCTGTTTACATAACCATAAGACCAGCAATGCCGGCGATGGCAGCCATGCCGAGGCCGTAGAGCTCGGGGCGGGAGCCGGCGCTGGACCCGGCGGCGCCGGTAGAAGAAGCAGAGGCAGACGAGGCGCTGCTGGAACCGGTAGCCGAGGCGCTGCTACCAGAAGCCGAGGCGGAGGCGCTGCTGCTGTTGCCGCCGGTGACGGCCTCGCAGATCTGCTGGGAGACGGTCTGAGTCTCTGTGAAGGGGATGTCAGCGGCCGTGTCCGTGGTCTCACGTCAGTCAGAGGCTTAGGACGTACTGGCAATATCGTTCGTGTTGCACGAGCTGGTCAGGCAGGAGGTAGCGTTGGCGACAATGATATCCTGCTTGCCACACTGGCAGGCATAGTCCATCGCCTCGCAGTCAGCAGCACTAGCCCCTGCGAGAAGGCACGTCAGACTGCAGGCTGGCAGCTCGGTTACGAGCGAGGCGACATCAGAGGACTGGGCGGCAACCAGGCCGAGAACGGTGGAAAGGACGAGGGTCTTGAACTGCATCTTGAGAATGTGGGTCGTAAAGGTAGCTACAACTGGGATAGGTTTTGGATGAAGTGAAGCTTATGCCAGAGCTCGAGGACTGATTAGGTAGTGGTATTTAGTAAGTCGGTTTTGATGTCGAGCGAACGTTGTGGATAATGACGGTGGATTAGTGAGCTGGGAGTGAGAAGCCTGTCTGGGCCGAGGGACCCCTTGAAGTATTTATCATTCAAGTCTGGACCTCGCCTACCTAGTCAAAAAGCTAATATGAAAGTGGGTGATGTGAATGGATACTCCTGATCCAAACCCATGTCTCCTCCGGGGTGTACGAACAGGATCGCCTGTTGACTGTTTATGTCCGTGACATCGGGAAGCGATTGGACTATGGCCTTGGCCAAGGTACCAGCACGGACTGGACCATAGGCGACGTCAAAGCGACCGAGGGGGCGCCCAACGATGATGATAGTTTTACTTCCTAGCAGCTAGCTAGCAGGTTCATCAGACCTGCGAACCGGAAGACGTTGGCACGTCTCGATTAGCTCGCCGGGAAAGCACATAGCGCGCGGGCACTGGAACAATGCTGCCATCGGGCCGTTCCAAGGCTGACTAGGAGCGCGTCTGTGTTCGCCGCGACTCATCCATGCTTGAGCTGGCGGGCAGGAGAAATTCTGCGCTCGGGACACCTCGCCTCAGGCTGGCTGGCTGGTTGGTAACTTCACTAGAAGTCCGGCAGGAAAGAAGGTTGTTGAAGAAAATTAACGTTGAAACAGCCAATCTGCCATCCCACCCCGGCCTGCCAATGGCGTCCAACCAATGTAACCTCCTGTCAGGGGTAAGAGGGCCTTGTTGCCTTGGTTCCCAGCGAATGGGGTCACCCGAGAAAAGGTGACGGATGGCGGGTTCGTCCCGCCGACCCACCTCGAAATCGACCGGCAGTTCTGAGACGCTCGTGTCTTGCAGGGCTGGGCCTGGACGGTTCTGGGTGCTGAAACCTCACCGGATGGTTCCGTACCAAGAATCTTTGCTTCGCTGCTGCTTCAGAGCACACCAGTTGCTCTTGGTAGCAAGTCCCCTCCTCCGAGAAAGAAACTGGTCGACGCCGGTTTGGGTCAGACATGTGGCAGAAGAGATCTTCACATAATCAGACTGGTAGCAATCAGTTGGCGGATTCTAGTCATGCTGAGCGGGGGACAAGAAGGCTTGGGGTCCCGGTTTTGGTAGATACTCCGTCGAGCATGCGCACTATGTGAGCAGTGAGCGGTGACATAGAGGTCGAACCCACGCCTAGAACAGCTCTCGTGATGCTCGGAAATTTGAGATGGGGAACAAGACCGATTCAGTCGCCACGGCGAGCTCGAGGTCGATGTGGACTAGTCGCACTTTGTATACCCAGAGAGCAGAGGGCAGGGACGCAAGTCTCTGTAGTAGATCTTGTCCCTGGAGGGTCCGGAATAGATCGCTGTGTAGCGTTGTAGTGTAGGAGCGTTGATCTTGCAACCTGGAGCCGTGCAGCCCGTGCCAGCCTGTTAGATTGGTCAGGTGTGGGCTCGAAGACATGGCAGCGACTCAATTTGGTAATGGCCCCAGCTGCCTTGTGATCATCCTCATAAAGCTTGTCCAGCCCCAGGGGAGATGCCAATAGTCTCCTTCCACGGATCAATCGTTGGTTTCTGCGCAAGACAGCCGTCGACCGCGAGCCTCACTCGCTGCCTGCCCGTGACACAGGCAAATACCTCGTCATCAGGAAAAGCGTGCGACGGCTCAGGAAGGATTTGGTTTCCTTCTTACTCACTTGACCTTGTGTGTGACCGGCACCTGAGTGGTGGAAGCGAATGGCTTCGGACCCAATATGGTGGATTGCCCAGCCTTCGAGGGAGGGAAGTCGTTGGCGCTGTGGTTGGAAATAGATGGCTCTGCACGGCGAGGTGGGTTTGATGGAAGGAGCTGGACTGCGAAGAGCCCAGCCGAGTCCAGCTGGGCAAATTGCCTGCCCCGCTTCATACGCGCCTTCCAGGGTTGTACGCTGCTCCCGACGGCGTCATCGCGGGGCACCTTGCTTTCCGGACAGCTCAACGGCTCGGCGTCTTTTTTTCTTGGGTTTTCTGGGCTTCCCCGGAGCACCCGCCAGCCCGCCTGCGCATTTCCCGATCGACGATAAATCGCGGCATCCCGTCGTCGATCCTCGACTTTTGAATCCACCCTTACTTCGCCCAAGACTAGACGACGCCGACGACGCCGACGACGCCGACGCTTCACATCCACCATCACGACCATGCCCGAACGCAAGCCGCAACCCATCTCGGTCCTATTTGTCTGCCTCGGCAACATTTGCCGGTCGACGATGGCCGAGGGAATCTTCCAAAGCCTAGCAAACAAGCCTGCGTACCAGGGGCGTGTCAAGAAGATCGATAGCTGTGGCACAGGTGCATACCACGTCGGAGAGGAACCAGATGATCGAACCATGGCGACTTTGGAAGAGCACGGCATCACAGATTACGTCCACAGGGCGCGCAAGGTAAGATGAAGATGGCTGAGGCCCAGCGTGCTGAGGGTGTGTGTGACTGTGGCTAAGCCGGAGAACAGTTCAACGTCAAAGACCTGGATAACTTCGACTACGTGTTCGCCATGGACCGAAACAACCTCAGCGACCTTCAGCGGATGCACAAGAACAAGCCCGAGGCCAAGGCAAAGATCATGCTCTTTGGCGAATACTCGGGGACCGGCAAGGCTGAAGTCGTACAGGACCCGTGGTACGGGCCTCTGGATGGCTTCGAGACGACATACAACCAGTGCCTGAGGTTCACCAAGAACTTCTTGAAAGACGTCTTCCCAGACGTCACGCCGGAGGAGTGATGGGGGCGAGCAATGCCCGCCCGGGCGGAGGAACAACTGTCGCACACCTATTTTTGACTTACCACCATTGCATATTTGGAGCCACGGCGTTGCTAGTTCTGCTTGCGGTGCATCGCGATGATAGACCACCATGTTTGATACCACGAAAGAGACGTTAGATCAAATTCCAGAGCCTGGTTGAAGCATCTCGATCCGCTCGGTCGCAAGAAAAAAGTAGAGAGACGGCCACGTCACTTGCCGCCAGCAGCTAGACAGTAGCCAAGGAGGCTCCGTGCTGATTGAGCTTCGGTTTCTCACCAATCAGGCATTGCGAAGGTGTGACAGGTATTCTGGAAGATGGGGTACTGCGTCCACATTCAGCCCTATCGCCATTTAGTACCTTGCGTGCTGGCCCCCAATTGGCGTCATCCGGGATTGGAGAAGCTGGCTGGACAGTCCAGGGGCCAAGGGGGGTTGGAGAGATCAGACGAAGGAGTCGCATCTGATGGCCCGATCTAGCGTCCATGTGTTGTTGTATTTGCGTGCGTGCAGCATAATAGGCCTTATTATTAGGAAGAGAGAGAACGTCTCCCTGCCAACTCGTTCCTGCCGGCTTCTGCTAAGCCCCGTCTTCCCCCCTGCGAGCAGGATGAGTGAGAATGAATGAGGCTGTGTGCAAGGTGTTGAGAACCTTCATCGTCAAGTGATGAAAACTGGCCAATTGGCCAATTGCTGCACTGAGTCTGATGGAGAATAAGTTCTCATCACCGCAGCATCACCGGGTCGTACGTAGGCTGCTGCGGTGAGAATTGTGGGCATCGTGATGGAGGCTGAAGAGACATCTGGGCCCCCCTGGGTGACGTCTTTCGCATTCTGCAAGTGGGCTCTTGACGCCCGGGTGCTCGTTCGGGTGAAGACGTCCTCGGGACTACCTAGGTAGATACTAGATACAACCTCAGGCAGGCAATGTTGAATGAACGTTGTCGCGCGGTTACACGATGCAGAAGATTGCAGGGAATGGGCAAATCACAGCCAGGCCGGCCAGAGACTTGGGTCCAGCCTAGACCGGACCTGGCCGTCCTAGTGCCTGCTGGTGGTTGTCAAGGCAGTCAGAGTACCTAGGCTGTGGGTTTGCGAGGAGGGTGGGGTGCTGCGGCTTACAGTGGAGGGCATCTGGGCTCAGCCAACAGCGCCAGGGTCAGTCCTGCCCCTGCCGTTTTGGTTGCTTGCCTGGTTGCTTGCTTGGGTCCTTGGGCCCTTGGGTCCTTGGTTCCCCTCCTTCGTCGCAAGTCCCGCACCCACCCAACACATTGACTGAGGTAACAATTGTGGACTGGACCGGGCACAGCAAATGCGCCATTCTGATCCGACGACCGTTCAAAACGAACAGGACCAGGAACGGGAACGGGAACAGGAACAGGAACAGGAACAGGAACAGACACCTGCTTTCCTCCCATTCATGTTATATTAGAAGGGACTGACGTACCTCTCAGCCTCTCCACCAGCGCTCCTTGTCCCGACCCTTTCCTCTTGACAACCCGAGCTGCCCAATGTAAGCTCCCCCCTCTCCTTCCATCCCCTCCCATCCCCTCCCCTCCCGCTCGGCTGTGCCACACGGCCATCCAACCTGTTCCCGCCACATGGACAGCTCTTTCTGACGAGGCTCTCCATTATTCACAGACATCTGCGTACGCACGCAGCCTTGCTCTTCCTCGATTCAACAGAAGAAGCTGCCCCAGCCGGCCCGCCTTTGTCCACCCGTCTAGGCCGTCCTTTCATCAGTCTTGTACTTTGTCTTGGGCGCATCCTGTCACCACCAGGCTCAAGCAAGCACATCGAGTCTGACGAACCCTACCGCCGAGTACGAAGACCACGCATACCACGCATACCAAGACATCTACCAGACAGCCCTCAAGATGGCCGATCTCCAGGGTCGAAAGGTCTTCAAGGTCTTCAACCAGGACTTCATCGTGGACGAGCGCTACACCGTCACCAAGGAGCTGGGCCAGGGAGCCTACGGCATCGTCTGGTGAGTGCCTGGTCTCCTGTGCTGCCGGTGACTTGTGCATTGGCACCGCCGTCCATCGGCTAACGACTCCTCGTGTGTCCCAACAGCGCCGCTGTCAACAACCAAACCAATGAGGGCGTTGCCATCAAGAAGGTCACCAATGTCTTCAGCAAGAAGATCCTGGCAAAGCGCGCCCTGCGCGAGATCAAGCTTCTCCAGCACTTCCGCGGCCATCGCAATGTAAGCTGCCCAGCTTCTGTGTCGTAGTCTGGCAGAGCCTGCAGACAACCCGGAACCGCGACCAAGAGCAGCTCGACTGACTGCGCATCCTGAGTAGATCACTTGCTTGTATGACATGGATATTCCACGGCCAGACAACTTCAACGAGACTTATCTGTACGAAGGTACGTCGGCGCCCTTGCGATTGGAAGCTTTCGGTCCCCGGTTCCGCAGAATGCTGACAGCCATATTTTGCCTGCGCAGAGTTGATGGAGTGTGATCTTGCTGCAATCATCCGCTCAGGCCAGCCCCTCACCGATGCTCACTTCCAATCCTTCATCTACCAGATCCTTTGTGGCCTGAAATACATCCACTCGGCGAACGTCCTTCATCGTGACCTGAAGCCCGGAAACCTGTTGGTTAACGCAGATTGTGAGCTGAAGATCTGCGACTTTGGTCTGGCGCGTGGTTTCTCGATCGACCCCGAGGAGAATGCCGGGTACATGACAGAATACGTCGCGACGAGGTGGTACCGCGCCCCTGAGATCATGCTGAGCTTCCAGAGCTATACCAAAGCTAGTACGTCTGGCCGTTTTCTCGATGGCCATGAGCCATGTTGCTGACCGCTCTCGCGCCTTAGTCGATGTCTGGTCCGTGGGCTGCATCCTGGCCGAGCTCCTCGGAGGCCGGCCATTCTTCAAGGGCAGGGATTATGTCGACCAGCTCAACCAGATCCTCCACATCCTCGGGACGCCAAACGAGGAGACACTGTCCCGCATCGGCTCGCCCCGCGCCCAGGAATATGTCCGCAACCTGCCCTTCATGCCCAAGAAGCCTTTCGCCTCGCTCTTCCCCAACGCCAACCCGGACGCCCTCGACCTGCTGGACCGCATGCTGGCCTTCGACCCGTCCTCGCGCATCAGCGTCGAGCAGGCGCTCGAGCACCCGTACTTGCAGATATGGCACGACGCGTCCGATGAGCCGGACTGCCCTACGACCTTCGACTTCGACTTCGAGGTGGTCGAGGATGTGGGCGAGATGCGCAAGATGATCCTGGAGGAGGTCTACCGGTTCAGGCAGACCGTCCGGACGGTCCCAGGCTCCGCCGGAGCCCAGCACGCTGGCCAGCAGGGCGGCGCGAGCCAGGTCCCCATGCCTAGCGGCGGCGCCACGGGCCAGTGGAGGACGGAGGACCCAAGGCCCGAGGAGTACATGGGACAGCACCCCGGTGGGCTCGAGGCGGATCTTGCAATGGGCGCCGACGGCAGGAGGTAGAGCCTCTGCTCCATGGACCCGGAGCAAGCCGACCTGTGGACCAGGTCATGCCGGTATCTGTTGTCGGAGGGTGACAGGGACGGCAAGGCCCACAGAAGACGGGAGCAAAGCGAGGTGATGGACTGCGTAGTCGAGGACCTCAGCCAAATGCAGCAGGACGAGTACTGGCTGCGTGTGCAGAAGAGGCTGGAGGTGATCAGGCGGGTACTGGAGAAGCAGTCAGGCGCCGGCGCGCCAAACCCCGCCGTCTCGGTGTTAGGTGCTGAGCTAAGAGGCGACAGGTGCCTCTACGAAAAGTGCAAGGGTATATACATAGAGTAAGGCAGGCAGACGACGATATAGCAAGGCGCGGGGCTGACTGGTAAGTGAGCAGGCCGAGGGAGGAGGCGGGCAGGCTCGGCGTCTTCTCCCCATCTCCCCTGGATAACGGACATGTTTCTCATAGCATAGTATCATCGAAATCATTTCTTGAATGACATGGCATCTCTGGCTCCAACTAGCGCAAGACCGGGCATCGCGACTATGGGGTGTCAAAACAGCAGCTGTGCTTGTGCCTTCGGCGGGTGGACCTGTGGCGGGAACCTGGGGACGCAACACCTCGAGTTGTGATGATGAATTAATTGCTTGATGCCAGAAGTTTCGAGTGAGGGGTCTACATAGTATGTAAAAGGGGGAGGTCGGGCGAGCCCACCGTATAAGGCCCTTTTCCTTGTCGTTATCAGCCCCCGTGTGATCGACGAAACAGCGCCGCCGGCCGCGGCCCGGGGTCGCGGGACCCCAAGATCGTGAAACGATCTGTCGTTTTCCTTCCCGAGCACCACCGGTCCTGCGGGACGCTCAAGCCATCCATGTATGACGCTTTCATTGTAAAAATCGGACTGACGGAACTTGATGACACACACGCACACGCAAGTCTCATTTCACACACATGTGTTCATTATACATATATATATATATATGTGGTAGGTAGACATCGCAAGAACAATTCTAACCCCATGTTCTGGCGTCGTAGAGGGACCTCGCGGTTCCGGCTGAGCCCAGTATAATAACCACCTTGCCATCCCCAGCAACCCCCGAGACTCTTGTTCCTCTTGCCCCCACCAGTGGGCCTTTTCAGTAACACCTCTGCTCGTCGATCCATGCTCTCTATCGACGCAGAAGGGTGGAGGGGGGTATATGCGATCACAAAGAAATATGAAGAATATGTACGGAAAACAAACCAAACAGCCCAACTCCACCCAGCGCCACCCCAAGTCAGTCAACAATGTCCTCTAATTTTCAGGCGCCATAGAACCAGTACTGAGCGGTGTACGGCACGCTAAAGGCCTCGCCCGCGTTGCTCGCACCGCTCACGGAGCACGCCTCGGCGACGCCGCCCGCCGTGACGACGCGGTACACGCCGGCGACGCTCCTGCTCAGGCCGCGCCCGTTGTCGCCCAGCTGGAGCCAGTCCACGGCGCCGGTGTTGAGCACGCCCTTGTCCGCGTCCGTCGGGGCCTTGACGCCCCCCGTCTTGGCGCCGCTGAAGAACAGGCCGGCCGGGTCCTCGCCGCCGGCCAGGTCGAACGTGGGGCTGGACTTGGCGTCGAAGTAGTGGACGCCCAGGTACCTGGCGTTGATCCCCTGGCTGTCCAGGGCGAGGTCGGGGATGGGGTTGGGGAACGGGTTGCTCGCGTCGGCCTGGTACGCCGTCTCGGCCAAGGGGGCGGTGGTGCTCGCGCTGTCGGTAGGGACGCCGGCGGCCGGGTTGACCAGGTTGAGGGGCAGGGCTTGCTCCCAGAGCACGGTGGAGGAGATCTTGTTGAAGACGTCGGCGGTCAGGCCGGTGGAAGGCGTGCCGGGATAGAGCGGTGTGATGTCGTAGAGGACGGCCAGGGCACCTGTGGCCGTTGCCGTTGCATTGGCAGTTGCACAAGTGTAGTTTTGGATGCCATGGCCGATGGCAACATATCTCAGCGTGAGGTTTGCGTCGGGAGCAGGGAGGTCAGTTGCTACTCTGTGTTAGTGCCTGGGATTTGCTGGTCCAGGGATTTGCGGGTGACTTACATCCTGTGCTTGGGAGAGTGATGGCGACTGCTGGGTCCCGCCTGCACCGCTTCTGGTATGGGGCAGCAACAGCGGCTGCTGCGATCGACGCAACAACAATTACGCTTTTGGAGAACAGCATGATGTTCTGGCTGGCTTTCAAAAGAGCAAGCAATAGACTGGTTGGAAAAAGGGTAGGGAGTGGGCCCGGTTTATATCCTGGAGTTATAAAAAGCACGGCGCTTAGAGACGGCAGGTGATGAGGCTGGGCAAGCTTCCTGAGCGCTTGGGGAAATGATGCAGTATAGGTACGGGGCCGGGCAAACACGGTGGTACTGAAAGATGGGACGGAGCCTGGCGAGGACTGCAGAGTTTGACTTGTGCTCAATAGGATGGTTTGTGATGATGCGAACAAGGAGAGGGAAGGGGGACGCGAGGAGGTTTATATCAACAGGCTGCGCCGTCGGTGGAGGAAGTGATGGCGCAACTCAAAAAGCACCCGATGTGATGCAGAGCAGGACGAGGCAGCAAGATAGGAGCGAATATGCTCACGGGCCCTGATCAAGGAATACGACCGTTGCGACGATGCAAGGTTGGACTCTGACACACGAGCCAGGGCTCCGTATGCATTTTGTAGTCTCCCGGGGGTGACTAGATGCGCAAGGACGAAGAAGGCTTCTCTAGCATGTGTGCTCCGACACCAGGATCGGGACCCGGCACCCAACCTCTCTCCCAAAATGGGATGTGGCGCACGTAGGGGGGAAAAAGGAAGACGGTCACTGCACCCATGTCGACGGGGGAGTACTGTACAGTAGTACTGTGTGTGTGTGTGTGTGTGTGTGTGTGTGTCTGCTGCAGGGCGAGGAAAAAAACATCGACCCCTGGCCCTCCGAGTTCGAGATGAACATGGCTGCATGGGCAGCAAGGTTGATACCCATCGACATGCAGGAAGGTTACATCGACCGCGCAGAGGAAGCAGATATGCAGATGTGGAACAGGGGTACACTGCTATGGGTGGTCGCCGCTCGGAGGCCCGAGTCAATTTAGAAAGGGGATTCTAGCTCGTGGAAGGATGAGGTGCGAAAAGGAAAAGGACGGCATGAAGACGCGGACAAGTGTTCCCAACCGGCTTCGGGTTGGCCTTGGGCCTGGTCGGCCGAGTAGCGCAACAACCGCGCCGTGTGGGCCAACAGGCGGCGGTTGTAAGACGGCAGGGCCCCAAGTTCCCGAGTCTTGGACTGGCCGGATCCGCCATGGCCCCAACAACAACAACAACGACAGCAACAACAACAGGGAGGCTGTGTCCGAACCGAATCACGGGTAGGGGGTGTGTGGAAGGGCATGCAGGCGGCATCAGGGATGCAGGCTGCTGTGTCGGCTATTCTGCGCGGGTGCGGAGAGGGGGGTCAGCTGGCCGCCCATTCGCTGCAGTAGGCGATGCCTCCGCCCGACAGTCGCAATATTGGAGGCCAGGACTTCTCGAAGGGGCCTGGCGGATGGACGACGGCCTTGATATGTGGCCGGGTTACGGTACTAACGGCCTGCGGTGCGCGCGGGTGTGTGCCGTACTATGTGCGCCTCGTGGTCGCTGCCGTTGCCGTTGCCAACTTTAGAAGTATTGACTGCAAGCAGCGTCACCCTGCCTTCGGAAGACTGGAATGCCGAAAGGGAAGTGCTCACTCAGCCCGGGATCACTCAATTTTAGACCTCCCCGCGGGGGCGTTGGGCCAAGCAACAGTCCGAAGTTCGAGATGGGCAGTGCTGCCAGGGCTGCCAGTGCTGCAGTGTCCTTTCTCTCTCGATGGACCACCGTTGTGTCGTGCGGTTCTCGGAGCCGTCCAGAACAAGCGCGGTCCAGGCTGGCGGGCGGATGACGCTAGCTGACACAGGAGGACCCTGGGAGGAGGAGCCTGGGTGGCATGAGGTCTCCGTGGTGCCCATGATCTATCTGATTGCACCAGAAACAACCGAGAAACCTTGAAATTGTGGTGTACCTTGTCGGTGGTGGGCACGCCATTCTACACGCCGTCGTCTGGTTAGGCTCGACTCAGCGCCTCAGTTTCAAATACAAATCCGGGTGTCAAGTGGCATTTGATGACTGAATCAAACTCTCCGGAGTGGAAGGCCCGGCTCACAACGCACTGCCGACGGGTGCATAACTTTGTGCTCTTGCACAGCAGCTTGCACAGCAGAAGTGAGAGAGCGCAGAGGGAGGGAGAGGAAGCCAACCGGTTCGTCTCTTCCGGGACGGCCCAATGCAACGAGAGCTGCAGGTTGCAGCCAGCGAACGGGAGGAGGTCGGAGGCTGGAGGCTGGAGAGACGAGAATGGCTGGATGTCGGCCAACGCTGACTTGCAGCAGACGATGATAGTGACAGTGATACCGCATGGGGGTGCAGCTGGGCTAGCAGACGGGGCAGATCAGATGGAGGAATGCAAGTGGGACAGGGCAAGGTTGCGAAGAGCCGGCCGACGGCAGGATGCAGCAGCAGTAGAGCAACGAGGAGGCAACGAGACTATGAGGCAGAGAGACATCCGGGCAAGCTGCGCGGCTAATCCCTTGGCTGCGATTTGCTGAGGCGGCTGAAGAAGTGGGGTCACACGGCTGGCAAAAACCTGGCAAAAACCTGGCAGTCCTGGCAGACAATTTTAGAATGGGAGCACAACAGATGCGCTGCTACAACCATCATTCCCTTTTGCCGAATAATGTGGCTGGCAAGGTCGGCCTCTCAGGCTTCAGTACTCCCTCCCTCTCTGTCTCTCTCTGTCTCTCTCTCTCTCTCTCTCGATCATTTCTCGCCTCCTCGCTTCCAATCTGCCTGCAGGCTGTATGATTGATTATCTATCGTCCCAGGTTCAACATCCACAACCCTGCTGGCGGTCTGGCGTTTCCCGGTGAGAGCCAGCATTATCGTCCACCACTGTACTCCGTGCAAGGTCCAGGCCCTTGTCAATGCCCCCCTCCAGCACTGACTTCGTCTGAAGTCCTGCTCGTGTGTTTCGCAGTTCCTTTTGGGATCGAAGCTTACCTGGTACAGCCTCCGCGCACACAACCATGATAGACCTAGGGTCCGTCGTGTCCGTGCCTTGTGCTGGCAGGCTTGTCAGGGGCCCCGCGCGCCCGGGGGGCCGAACGTTGGGCACAAGAACACGGTAGTACTTACGGCGTCCAGGGCTAAATCCAGGGTCACATCCAGGGTCATTTTCGGGAATGGCTTCAGGTCAAAGTTAAGCTTCAATACCGACCTGCCCACCCATTTTGCCTCGCCCCCACTGTTTGAGATCAGAAACGTGCCCGAGCCTTCACTCTGGTCCCTCCACCGATGCAGGCCACTCCCGCCTATCTCGTCGCCGTCATCGTCGTCTTGACAATGAGCGTTCATCGCCATGCTGTCACTCGGCTTGTAACTTGCCTTCCTGGCTCGCAGTCACCCCGGCACTGGGTTCCCCGCCGCGGTGGCTGGTCGACGCCCAGCGGAGCAAGGCCAGGTATTCAGCGCAGGAAACAGTCCCCACACCGGAGAGACGGTCTCCACACCCACTCGGCCGGGGCACCTCCGTGTCTGCGTATTGTATGCGTGTCTGCTTGCATGCCTGGGCTAGCATCTGCATCCCGTTCCACTTTCTTGCCGACATACAAGTGCATCCAAGTCGATATATTGATTACCTACATGAATGTCATGCCTGACCACGGCATCTTCCCGACAGGACTCGCTCAGCCAATCGTGCCCGTGTTTGCCGGGCCCGACTGCGTACATCCACCGTGCAGTGCGAATGAGGACATACTCTCACACGTCAGGCTCGTCTTCAGTCCACGCTTTATAAGCACTGACAAAACACGGTGCTTTCATCTCCTCGGAATGTATGTACACCGAACTACAACGGGGAACTCATTGGCATGATGACATGGCAACTCGGTCTCGTTGCCCTCCCGTGACGAAATGGTCGCATGCAGATCTTGAAGCAGTCGCTGTCAGCAACGGCCCACACTCGTGGCCCCTTGATCTGACCATCTCCCCGCCTGCAGTTCTTCAACCAAGATCTCGAGCCGTGAGGCTCGGCTCAGCTCAGCAGAGCAGCCAGCATGGGCCACTAGAGCCCGGTCTACCGTGGCCCCAACAGGAAGAATCTCCAACGCTCTGGAAACTCGGCCTGGACTTCTGCAGTGTGGTTGCAATGCTGTGCCTCCCTCCTGCCGACCTGGCTCGACGTATACTGATTCAGACAATGCACGCCGTCCGAGGCCAAGGGGCTCGACAGGCCCCTCTACCACTGCCCTGGGACCATCAATCAATCCATCTATCTACCTGAAATTTCTCGTATTGATATCAACAAGTGCGCGAATCGAGGCTTCCTCCTCCCCTGGCTGTGTTTCGTTTCAAGTCTGTGCAGAGGTGACGACCCAAAACACCGGTGGCGCACGGGCGCCCAAGCCCCTTCGAAGTGCCCCGGTGCCTCTCTTGGCTGGCAGTGGCACCGCGAAAAGCCCCAAAAGCGAAGGCTAGCTATCTGTCACCACAGAGATCACCTTCCTGAAAGAGCCTCACATCCCACTTCAGCCCGTTGCCCAGAACCAGGGTGCGGGGTTTGGAATGCCCCAGAGGATACCCCTGTCGTCACCAGATCCTTCGCGACTCGTCAAGGAACGCCATGTTGGTCCTCCTGGCCCTCCTGGCTCAGGGACGACGTTTCATCACGGAGGATTGCGTCCTTGACTCAACTCCGTCTTCCTCGGTCTGCAAAGATGTTATGTGTTTCGGCCAATGCAGTCTTGTCTTGTAGGAGACGGGCAGCCTGTATACCATCGACCATCGTGGATGTCCACCAGCGACCGTCCCTTTCGCAGTCTGGGGGTGGATCGATGGCCCCTGAGAGTGATGACTGTCTCACTGCTCTTGACTGTCTTTCCTCGTTGGGGAAGGCAATCCGCGAGTGAAGAGCCGTTGGCAAGTCAATCCTGGACCGATCCTCCGGCGCTGGTGCAGTACATCCATCCACACGGCATCACAAGTCGTCGACATGGGCAAAGGGCAATGAGACATCGCACGACCTCCCCGGTTCTGTATGTCACGCACACTGACACGTAACATATCCCGCAGCCCACACATTAGAGCCGACCAAAATGCTCTTGACGTTTGCCACAGTGCAGGCGCGGCGCGTGGTGCAGCCCCAGGCCGCGCTTGACACCATCCGCAACCAAAACAAACCCCTCGCTTGTGGCGTCTAGCGCGGTTACGGGCATGGCGAGCATGTTGTTGGTGACAGACCTTCCAACGCCGTTTCCACCACCCCTATTCCACTACTATGCTCAGGGTAGCAATCCTTGATCCATCAGATGTTCTGTCCGCCCAGGTGGCCTTCCTACCCTTTGGCCCAAGGTGATATTGGCGCAAGTCCCGGCCTAATCCTTCGCTCGGAGGCTTAATGCACGTTGGTGCTCGCGGACGCGCGGTTTTCTGATATGCTGTGTCTATATAGGTCGTGCGATGCGACGCCACGCCGCACCGAGCACCCGTTCTTTCAGGGCCTGGCCAGTGGCCACAGTGCGTTGGGCGAAGGAATCCCATCCGGAATTCACATGATGCAAAAATGAGTTCTTCTGGAAATGAAAGTCGCTAAGTAAGGATTGGGATGCATCGTTGAAAGGACGAAGCGCCAACGCGAATTCTAGTCAAATGAGCCTTCTCTGGTGGTGTACCATGGAGAATCACAATCTGCTATTGCTCTACATATTTAGTACGGTGAGCTATTGGCCTTGATGCTTCTATTTATACTCCTTTGATCACATTGCCCAAACTCCCGCATCCTGTACGCACATCACGCCTTGTCCTCGCACGAAATTTGACTGCCCTGCAGGGTCTTCGAGTCCGTTGTTGTGTGGCTAGTGCTCGGCGGGTTCCTGGAGGAGAAAAAAGCCCATTAGCATCACCACGGGCCATCATCACGTAGGGGCACGGCGCGCATTGCATGCTCACCTCCACTTCTCATCAGCACCGGTGTTCACGGAGCCCACGGCCGTGGTCAGCGTGATGGGGCCCAGCGAGTCGAAGCTGGCCATGGTGTCGAGGCGGTGCGGCAGCGTCTTGCCGTGGCCGCGGCCCCTGAACCTGCGCTCGATGGGCGCGATGACGCGCGTGCCCAGCACCGTCTTGTCCGCGCTCCTCTTCCACGACAGCACCTGGCTCGAGACCCTGCTGAAGCCGGCGTGCAGGAACTTGCTCACCGCGGGGAGCGTCACGACGACGTTGCTGGCCGTCAGCTCGGCGCAGGACCAGATGAAGGTCGGCGCTAGGGTGCGCGTTATGTCGCGGTGGTCGCCGAGCTTGGTGAGGGTCGGGGCGCGGACCGAGGCCACGCCGATGACGCTGCGGGTGGGGCAAATTTGGCATGGTTAGTGACTGTGCGTCTTCGTGATGGCCCCGGGGCGTTCTTTGGGGTGGGGGGGGGGGGAACGAGACGGAGCATGGCGGGGGACTTACATGAGTCCGATGCTGAACAGGAAGAGGACCCCGATCTTCTTGGCCCTGCTCATCTGTAGCGAGCTGACCACCGGGATCGGGATGACGAAGATCATCAGTTCGGCGGCGATGTTGAAGGCTGTCCCCGAGGCGGCGATGTTGGTGATGCTCAGGCATTGTTTGTCCTTAATATCCAGGTTATCTAGTACACGTTAATCACCTGCTACGGGCCCCAGAGTGATAAATTCTAGAACATTGCAAGACATAGATAGGGGTTGGATAACTGTAGCAAGACAAGAGTGGTACTGACAGACTGCTTGGACCGGTCGACACTGGAAGATCGTCAAGAAGGTCACAACCACTTGGGATATCACCAGGAAGACGATGCCACCGTAAGCCAGGTACTTTGTGAGCCTGTCCGGAAAGATCCGTATGTAGAGGAACAACATGCAAAGCTTGATGAGGGTGCTGTGGACATGGTATATGACTTCCGCGAGGTAGTCTATCGACAGCAGTGTTAATTGTCGAGCGCGCTACTGGGCGTGCGCTGTTCTTGTGATACTCACAGTACTTGAAGACTTCTATGTATGAGCCCTGGAAATCGATATTGTAGATGTGCTTCCCAAGCCCATAGATACTGACTTGAGAAATGTTAGGAACGGAATGTGGATTATTGACAGAGTCAAGTGACCGTCTTACCCAGCAATGCGATGGCCAGCAAGGGAATCATCACGATCTATCATGAAACCTTTTATCAGTCAATGAGCCAGAAGCTGTCGTGTTTACATAACTCACAGCTCCGAGGATCTGGAAGAGGTCGTCGAGCCACAACTTGTTCCCGGAATAGCGACGTGCAACAAGCCTCAAGGCACACATGGCGAAGCATACAGCGCCAGTCATGATCGAGACACCCCACACAGTCGGGTTTAGTGAATCACTGGGGAGCTCGCACAGCTTCGCTTGCAGTCGAGCGAGTGCTACATTTCCCATATATCAGCCCTGCTCCGTGGGAAGAGAACATGATGTGTCATCGGGTCAGGGAACGTTCGAACACTTACTAACGCCATCTGCCAAGGTGCAATTTGCCAGGACACATTCTGCTGCTGCCTTCGTGACAGGCTCGCTGCGGCATTGGCAGTCAATATCTGTGAGTGAACATGGTCCAGCAGGGCCGCTTTCTATCACACAACTCAACTGACGGTTGTTAGTAACCTGTACAGGTCCTCGCAGTGAGAGTCTAGAGTGATCAACTAACTGAACACTCGGGAAGGGCGTAGACCATTGGCAAGGCCTGGGACAAAGGGATATCCAAGGCTTGTACCGCTGTAGAGGCGGCCAGCGCACAACCAAGAAGGCTCGGGAGCTTCATCTTGTACTCGTTCACATAAATGTTGTGGTGGTTACTCCCAGTTGCAAGGTTAGGAAACACGGGGTGCAAAAGGGATTCCTTAGGAAAAGCCCATCAGGCAACGAACAGAGACGGCCCGGTCAATAAGTACTCAAGCTCGCACGCGTCCACTGTTGCTCCCAGGTGCCGGAAGCCTCCGGGCTCGGCCATGGTCAAAGCCTCTCTCCCGGGGTGAGCGCGTGACGGCGTCTCATCTGTGCAGACTTCGGATCGTGTCGTGGGGCCACCCAGGTACGGGCGCCTCTGGCGCCGTCTCTACAACACACTTGTGAACTTGGCGGCTGGACGAGTCTTCAAGGGCCGTGGCGTGACTGGCTGCCGGCGGCCCAGACCTTGGACGGGAAGTGTCCGCATTGACCTGAGGCACACCGAGGCTATCCTCGCTCCAGAATGGTACTCCTCGACAAGTGCCAACGATTCCGACGGAAGATGGGGGGAGCCTCGTGGTGCAAGCGTCCTGCTAAAGTAGGCGGAGAACGAACTCGGTAAAGAGGCTCTGTTAGTAGGCCGCTTTCCCGCTAAATCTGGACTACAGGCAACTTGCTCCGGCGCAAGGTACGCGCACGGTCTCGCAATGGAGAATTTCAAGAAGAGATCGACATTTGGATACTTAGGAAGACCGTCGGCAACGAAGACCAGCTATTCCGGCTTTCGTCAACTGGTCTTGGCCGGCTGTGGCTGCAAGCTGGAGACCTCACCTTGAAGGAGAAACTAAGCCACGAGAAGTTTATCGTGTTGAGTTGAGACATTTAGTGAAACATACATTTAGAGCTTCCGTGGGTCCTAATTTTGTGAATCTTCTAGTCTCACTGTTGGAGAGGCTCCAGATGTGATCTTCTTCGCGTTGACCGAGTCGAATGTCTCGTCCTTGGCTTGGAACGGAGAGAGTTGGTATCTCGTAATTGGTCTCGTCCCACAGTTCCAGGCGCTACTCTAGCTACTCGCCTTGGCCAGCCTCGACAAAGCTCCCCGAGCGCGAGACCTGAGGGTATGCGTGTGTGCACGGGCATCAAGATCTCCGTCACCTCGCCCAGGTGCCGCTCGAGTCGCCTCGGCTCGCTAGTAGTCGTCGTCGTAGTCGTCGTCGTGGTGCATGCCGTAGCCCTTGAACGGCTGAAGCGCACCGGTCTTCTTCCACCACCAGTGGCTGCCGCAGGAACGGCAGATCATGTGAGGGCATCCGCCGTTCTTCTCGATCGCGTCGCTGCACGTGGGGCACCGCCGGATGTCTGCCGTCTCGAACAGCTTCACCATGTCCGGGTCGGACACGCAGGCTCCGGTGTGCTTGGGCGTGCGGCACTTCGTGCAGGTCGACATCCCGCAGGAGCGGCAGACAACGCCGCCGCCGCCTCGCTTCGATGCCGCCTTCCGGAGGGCCTTCTCGTCGAATCGGCCTATCAGCTTTCCGCATTGCTTGAAGTGGCCGCAGAAAAAGGGATGGGCTGTGTCTCTCGTGACAAGCATTCGGTTGTAGCGCTTCAGGTCGTCTAGCTTGGGGTTGAGGCGTGACTTGATTAGGCTCTCGGGGAATCGATCGTGACCGCATGTGTAGGGCTCGAGAGCGCCAAAGGCAACGTCCCAACCATCTATTCCGATGTGGTCAGTCTCAGACTCGGACAACTCCGCTCCCAATGGGAACAAGCTTACCAGTGAAGCAGGTCATGCAATAACGACAACCGCAGGGCATCGAAGCCATTTGAAAGGTGAAGCATTGGTCCCAGCAGACGGTACAGGCCGCCTCAGCAGAAATGTCGCTGGCGTCCAAGTCATCCCAAAGCGTCCAACTCAGCTCTTCCAAGAGCTCAGGAGGTGCTAGGTCTGGTGATAGGCTTGGGTCGACCACACCCAGCTTGCCGCTATCATCCAGGAGAGAGACTCGCTTTCCTACATGTTCCAGAGCCTGGTACATGCAGACACTTCCGGCCTCGAAAAGCTCGTGGATGGCCATATAGACCAGAATACAGATGTTGCGGTCGCGACAAGGCAGTTTGTCCCACTTGCTGACTCCCTTGAATTCTGGTCGCTCGCGGGGGTACGTACAAGGAAAGACGATATTGAGGGTGGGACCGTCCTCAGCGAGATCCTCCGTTGGTACCCTCAACTTTGTTCGGATCTTGGGCCTGCCGTTGTCGTGGTATGTGGTTTCAATTATCCAAGTGTCGTCACCGTAGATGGAGTTGATGACGAGGACCTCGTCTCGTATCTCATCCGGGATGTTGACGACGTCGAAGTCCGTCGTAAACTTCGGCGCACTGATCAACGTCAGCTGTCCTCGTCCAGCCATCTGTTCGGCGTGTCTCAGTAGAATGGAGTGTGGGTGCGTGTTGTATGGAGGCCAAAAAGCAGGCTTTGATTATGCAGGTCAACCAGCTTGGTTCAGAAACGGTGTCAGGCAGGAAAATGGCACAGAGAAGCTCAATGTTATTGCTCGGTGATGCCGCGGCGACGGACAACTCGGTGCCTCAGTCACGCCCCGGGCTGCGGCTGCGACTGCGGCTGCAACTGCGGCTGCGGCTTCGACTGCACACAACCAAACCAGAGGTAGGGGACATCTGGACAGCCCGGGTATGGAACAATCCGGCAAAGATTGCATCAGCTATGGGGAAAATATAGCTTACTTGGAGATTTCCAAGATTGAAGAACAACGCGTGGGCTCTTTCATGACTGGGCGGACCTATAACTTCACGATATCAGCGGCAGTCCTCACTATCAGTTTTATGAGCCTATGTCCATTTCATCATGGTCTGTCTCCAGACAAGTGAGGCCAACATGTTAAGGCCGGTTCCATTACCTCAATGGAAAAGGTTCAGGTCTTGCTTGACGAAGAACCGTGAAAAACTCACACCTTGACGCGGATGTATTGCCTACCTCATTATGCGTGAGGCTCAAATCATGCAGAATAACTCAGTCGGTCCAGGAATGAATATGAAGTGGAGCACACTTTCTTTGACCAGAGTGACTTTTGATTGTATTCTTCGATGCTTTGGCACACAACGATGATAATGTAACTTGAGCAGTTTTCTCATAGTGAACAGTCCAACACCTCGTCAGGCAATGAGCAATTGCCCCGAGAACAGGTCCACAATCGAACTGCTAAGGACCACTTGGCTCTCATTATTCGTACTTATCTTGTATGCAGTGGAAAGTGAGGCAATGAGAACAACTGATGCTAACAAAAGAAGGAGACGACATCTGGAAACAGGTCCTGATCCCATAGCTGCAGATAAGCTTTTAATACTCCCCGGAGGGGTCAATCATATGGGAAGCAATGGTGCCTGGTGCAGTCCACTTTGCCAACATGTTTGCTTTCACTTGTCACTCCGCAATAAGTATGGCAAGCCGTATCTCCAGGACCTATCAAAATGAGCCATGGATTGAGTGACTCAATATGCATGTGCTATGGTGGTGACAAATTGCCATCCTATGTCTCAAGTCCATAACTTGGTTATGAAATCGGATATTTGCATCTGAAAAAAATGGGACGGTACGCCAGTACTATTGCTATCTTTTCAGTTGTGGTTGTTGGAAGTTGGAAGTTGTGCGTCAGGTTTGCGGCCAACGTACTGTTGTGCCATCAATCCGTTTTCTGTATGTGCGGATATCTGGTTTCTTCCCGGGAACTTGGCAAATTTTGTGCATTAACTAAACCGCTGGGCACGCAGTGCAAAAGATGACGCAAATGCTATAGCATGCATTAACCATTACGAGCAGATTAGCTTTCGACGAGTCCTTAGAGACTACTAGCCTGGGGGCTCAGCTCATCTACCCTGGAAGCACCACAGTTGCGGTGCATTGTAATGCATACTTAAGTTCGACTGCCTAGCTTCCCTCGGCATTACTGCCTACAGCCCCTTTGAACCTAATACGCTCCAGCCCTACAGGCCGTTGGAGGCGCAGCCACCGGGGGCCGCTGCCGGATAAGCCGCTGCGTTTCTCACAGGCCTGCCCACCTATTTATCATTGGGAGAAGGACCCGCCCTTGAGGGAGAGACCTGCAACCTCATATTTGGTCGCCACAACAGATCAGTCGCAAGCTGGTACCGAAATGGCTGCATCCGACTCGATTACTTGGGACTTTGCCCAGGCGAGCCAGACGGGAGCCAAAAACCCACCAGCCTCAACCATTGTCGGCAACGTCCGTGATATTCTGAAGGACCCCAGGACGTCCAAGGCCGTTCAACACGTTACGCTGCGCGGCGTACCACAAATAAGGCACCTAGAGAGCAGCTTCTTCACAGAGCACCTCGAGCCACACGAGATAGAAACGCTGAAGACATGGGTTTCCGAGGTTCAGGTTCCTGAAATGAGACTCGTGCCCACGCCCCAAGGCGAGGACGAGAGCGGCGAACCATCAGTGACCCGCGCAGTCGTCGCCGTGCTCTCTCGTGTGCCCGATCTTAAGACGCTCGAGGTCCACACCTTCGACCGGACTGCCGAGGACGAGGACGAGGGAGACCAGCTGCACCCCGCGGGCGACCCATTCATGGCGCGCCTGCTGCACCTCATCATCTCGTCCCCGCTGGGCTTCGGGCATGTGCTGAAGACGGCCAGAATCCTGGTCCCCCGCCCCGAGGGCGACCCCGAGGACGAGATGGACTACTACGTCTACCCCTCGTCCCTCCTGCCGCTGTTCAGCCTGCCGAGCATCCAGTGCATCGAGGCCCACCGCATCGATGACGGCGGCGAGCCCGTCCCGGCGACCCCAGGCGTCACCTGCCAGACGCTGCGGGAGCTGCGCCTGTTCCGGTGCCAGCTCACGGAGGACAGCCTCGGCCTCCTGCTCGCGGCTTCCCCCAACATCACGACACTTCACGCTGACCTCGTCCTGGACGCGGAGCACGCGAGCGGTTGGTACGACCTCGGAAAGGTCCGAACCTCCCTCGCGGGCCTCAAGACTTCGCTGGAGGACTTGTCCCTCGCGTTGAACCTGTGGTCTTCTACTGGCATCGACTGTGGCGAGAAGGGCCCGTGGGGTATCCGTGGGTCGCTGGGGTCGCTTAAGGACTTTGGCCGCCTGACGCGGCTGTCTGTTTCGCTGCCTGTCTTGCTCGGGTGGCGCGTCGAAGGCTCCGGAAAGCTTGCTGATGTGTTGCCGGAGGGCATCCGGTCCTTGACAATCACTAACGAGATGTCCTTCTGGTGGCGCTACGAGTGGAACGGTGTTGATTGGAACAACCAAAGCACTATGTACGACCTGCCACGGTGGCGATGCATCGAGCAGAAGGCTGTGGAGTATCTTGAAAGCCGCCCAGGCAGTCTTGAAGAATTG
The DNA here is from genome assembly GCA_001447215.1 of Diaporthe aspalathi. NCBI lineage: Eukaryota > Fungi > Ascomycota > Sordariomycetes > Diaporthales > Diaporthaceae > Diaporthe > Diaporthe aspalathi. Next base: position 25,944 of record LJJS01000663.1, read on the forward strand.
GTCCTGGAAATTTCAACTGGTGGTGAGGCAGAAAGAGGCTCGCAGCTTAGAGACATTTTGGTCTCAAAGGGCAAAGACAAAGGTGTCAAAGTAGAAGTGCACTTAAAATAATCATCAAGGGACGACCACATCATCAGATATCTTTCAGCCTTACCACGGCGCAGTGATCCAGTGGTACCACGTTTCCTGCCCCCTCCCCCACTACCATACGACGACCGTGGAGGATTTCAAGCAGTTGTGCTCGTTTGGCTTCTAAGGTAAGCCGGAAAAGTTGCCATCAAACCAGTGAGGGATTCTCTTTTCTTCGCCACATTGGGCCTTCTCGGTGCTAAACAGCGAAGTTACATCTCATTACACCTCGACATCACACGACGGCTAGCAAACCGATCGGGGTGAGGTACTAGCACTGACAGTTAGTGTACCCGTCACAAATATCTGAAATGTGGGCAACAAAATTGAATATTAATGAGAAATGATATCATAAGCCTATATGCATCTTGCACCCTGTGCGCTCGAGGTCGTCGCCCTTAGCAAGGGCATCCGTCGCCTCCTCCGCAAGCATTACAATCCGAATGGAAATTAAATGTACACCCAAAGATTCCGAACCCCTGGGCGCTGCCCAAACAATTCAAGCACTGCAGAGCAGCCGCCTGGCAGTTGACGTTCACCCCGGGGACGGAAGCCGGAAGGTCCGGCCTGGTCTCAGCAGTCGGCACATCACAGCCCGAGGCCTCGCTGGGCGCGACCGCCGTGGCATTGAGCACCGCGGCGTTGTCCTCGACCATCCGCCAGAGCACCAGGTTGGCGATGACGGCGTGGCCGCCCGGCTGCGGGTGGAACACGCGCTTGATGTCGTCCGAGACGAAGTCCGACACGCTCAGGCCGGAGCGCCCGCGGAAGGCAGGGTCCGCGGCGCTCCCGTCGGGCAGGGAGACCACCAGGGTGTTGTTCTGGGCCTGGGCTTCCGTGATGTATGTCTCGATGGAGCCCTGGAAGGTTTCGTTGACGCCGCTGGCGCCAGTGCCCCCCGAGGACGTCCCGTCCTGCCTGGCTTGAACTGACTCCCCACTTCTGGGGCTGAGGGAGTTGAGAAAGCTGATGGGGTTCAGGTCGCGTCGGAAGGACCCAAGGATGTCCCCAGTTCGCTTTGAGGTAGCCGTGAGAAGGTTCAGCACGCTCTTCCTTTCCAGGTCCGACTCGGACATGCGCGCCACCATGGGATCGGCCGCGAAGATCGCAGACTCGTCCATGCCTCTGGGAATCAGCGTGGACGTGTTGCCGTTGCTGGTCCACTGGAAGAAGAGGAGGCCGTCCCTGTCTCCTGCCGGCTCCTTCACGCCGGCCTCGCAGAAGCGACCTTGCAGTACCGAGAAATATTGGTCGTAACCTACGTACTCAAAAGCGGACCCTGCCCTCTTGACGGCATCTTCGATAGCGGCGTTGGTGGCCACAGTGAGCTCGTTCATGAGCGTCCTCCGCTCCGTCGTCAGCATCTGCTTGTTCTGGGTGTTGAACCAAAACGACCAGGTGGTATTTTCACACCCCGTTGTGCTGTTGTCGAAGAAGGTCGCATAGCCAGTAACATAGACCTTACGGCCTGTGTTGATCTTGTCTGCTAACCCGGCGTAGAGCTTGTCCAAGTTACCAGGCAATGTATCTCTGATGAGGTTGAGGGTTGCCTGCATCTCATCCGCGCAGTTGCGGAAGGGATTCCATTGGAACACGCATGCGTTCAGGATGTCGCTCAGGCCAACATCGTTGCCTCCCGCGCTGACGGTAATAAGATCGTATCCTGTGCCCAGTTGGGATACTTGGCTGGACAGAATCTCGGTGCTTGTGGCGCCGGAGCAGGACAGGTACTCAAAGGCGGCGGCAGGGTCCTGGGGCATCAGGCTATTTTCTTGAATAAAGGCCGGGTAGGATTGGTCATAACGAGCGCAGGCGGCGGAGGAGTTGGGATAGGGGCTTCCGGACCCAATACCGGCGGAGCTGAAGAGTATAGGTCAGTCTTGTGTGACTTTGTACGCTTTTTTGGAGTGCAGCTGAACGCACTATGAGTCCCCGATAGCTGCCCACTTCTTCACCCACGACAAGTCGTACGGGCTAGGAGGCGCTGCCTTAGCAGAGTCCCAGCTGTTGTCGCAGATGCAAACATTACTGTTGAATAGGTCAGAGAGAATTCGAATAATGTGGGCACGGCATCTTTGACAGGACTCTCACGTACTTAGAACCACACCAGGCCTGTCCAAGACCGCTGCACTGCGAGACACATGGAGAATCCGTAGCGCAACTCAAAACGCATTGGCCCTCAACAACTCCTCTGCGTAGTGGGTTAGCATAACATTCAGCGCCATATATCGGTGTTTTGTCTGCAGACTCACTTGTCCTCGTTTGGTACAGCAAGACAGCGATGCGCAGCGGTTCCGTCAGCTGGACATGCGTCCAACACGGCTATCGTACATTGATCAGCTGCAACCAACGGCTCGGTGGAGTTGTCAGCATCGGCTTGGGCTATGGCACACCCGGCAAGGGCAGCTAGCAGAAAAGTTTCAAGCTTCATGTCTAGTAAAGAAAGCCAAGTCAAGACTGAGTAAAGAGCGAGGACGCACAGCCAATGCTTGGTACGTGCAGAATGAAGGAGTGGAATGAAGACCTTGGGGTTGTTCTACGTATCTTGAGCCCATGATGGGGGCTCGTCATGTAGCTATAATATTTACCGCTTTCAGTGCCTACGCATGATCCAAGAGCAAGACCCCCGTTTAGACAACTCTGACCTTGAGTACTAATTAACGATTCCCCATGTCGTCCTCAGCCCCAAAGGACGCCCAGACCTCATCATATTTCCCTGCCACAACGTTAAGCCTTATTTGATTGAGGTCAAACTTTATATTACGGGTCCTGGGCCGAATGATATCCCATGGATCTGAAACATACCCTTTGCCATCAGCCTTACGAGCCTCGTGCCTCCCGGGGCCTAGGCACGCTTTCCTCGACAGGGCTTAGATACTTGACAAACGTTAAGCCGCCAACCCGCCAGCCCGCCTACTTGTCCGCGGGCACTAGCAGGTTCATGCGTCTTCCTCGTCCGACTTCCATGACTCGTTACTAGCTTGTCTCAGCCAAATGGATCATGCTGGGCTACCTCTTACTTGCAGTCTGGAATCGTGGCTCAACGGTCCTTAATGGAATCGACATATGCGCTTGGCAAACCATCAGAGTCACGGCCTGTGCGCTGCGACTCAGCCTCAGTTCACCAATGCTAAAAATACGGTGTTTTAGAGTGCCGACTATTCCGCAGTCCTTCTGGACTTCGAGCTAAGAAAGCATATCTACTTTAGCAAAAGCCGAGCCGCCTCCTTAAGTGCTGGCGCACGCGGGACTTTGATGTTCAGACGACCAAATTTAGTAGGCCAAGGCGTGACGTAAATTGTTGTCCTGCGCGGGAGCATGTTGTGTAAATTCAAGGATGAAGTACTCGTCAAGGCGTATATGGAAACAGCTCATATCTCGGGTCCCCCGGTGAGCCGGAAGGACCATGTACAAAGATGTACCACTCGCCCACCATGGCGGCGCATCTCCAAGATCTTCTCGTCCTGGTATCCGGCTTGCTTCAACGTGTCTTCCGCTGACTCTACCGTTCTTTGTCCCATGTCATTCGTTAGGCTTCGTGCCATATTCACTCTTTGACCATTACTTGCTTCATACGAGGTCTCCCAGCCTTCGTTCAAGATGATGTTGTTCGACACGCAGAGCAACTGGAGTCTCAATTTCAACACAATCTTTCTTTTCTTTACCCTCCTCCTCAACGTCGCCGCGCAGACACCAGTCCTCGGGGTCACCCTCGACCAGTCTGCCAGGGACGATGCACAGCGCATCATATACTCCACGAAGCTCACCTTCAACCAAGACACCGGCACTCTCTTCAGTGATGCGCAGATCTACGGTCTCGCCCGCCTGGGCTTCGAAGAGATGAGGACCAAGTATGCGGCCGACAATGTACACGACGAGGAACAGCCTGTCATGATGGCAGCAATGGCCGTGGGAAACTCCGTGTATATCTCTTCAAATATCAAGGGCGGGCCGTTTTTCTACGCCTATACGGATACGCTGTTAAAGCCTGAGGTCACCCTTGCGTTAGAGAGGTGCACAACCAGCCTTGAGCACAGCCGGGGTGTTCCGGTGGCGGGCCAGCACCGAACCAGGGCCAGTTGCGCAGAAATTGCTGCGCTGCATGAGGTAGGTTATCGACTCCTTCGATACAATCTCGTCATGCGGCCTTAGGTGGGAAAGTCTGCTAATGCTTCTTCTTCTTCCTCTGCTTCAGTACTACTTGGACCCTGATGTCTCAGAAGCAGACCGCCAGACACGTCCTGCTACCTGCATGGCAGCTTTTGGACAGCCTGGGGGTGTAGGGAAGATGCAACGTAAGATCCAACACCGACTGAATCTTGCCCCAATCCTGGTACACGGTCGTCTCTATGAATCAGCAGTTGACTGACATGCGATTTTCCATAATATAGCCCAGGCAGCCTGTGGTGGGCCCGAGACCGTCGTAGAGGGCTTCATGACGTGGGGCTGCAAGCAATTCATGGCCGAGGAGCAGATCAACGTCCCCAGGAAGCCAGCGAGGACATCTGCGGACATGAACCTGCCGAATCCATTCCCCGATTTCACATCCAAGCAGGTCAGCTTTGTCTGCCCTGGACGCAGCGGTGGCAGAAGGTTGGGTGAAGACCAGCCCGCGAGCTCAGCCCCGCCTACAGCTACGACGGTCGTGGTTACTCAGGATCCGACGTCGGCTCCGACTACTACTGCGACCGTTGTGCTTGAGAGGTACTAGGGACTAAGATTCCCCGATGATAGCGGGTGAATCTCTGAATTCATTCTTCATGCTGCCTTTCCGGGAAGCCGCTGAGTGGCCCAGCGCACTTGGCGATTCAGTCCCATGGCACAACAGAGGAAGTTTTATAATTGGTAACCGTTCTGCATTAGTATAATTTAGTACCAAGGATTGTTGAGCGAGTGAAGGCAGCAAGCTATAAGCATCACAACACTAGCAAAGCAAGCCCTGGAGGATAAAAAACTATCTCCCATTGGCGTAGGGCACTCAGTGCCTTGATGTCCACAAACCTCGACTATGTACAACGTGCAATATACCCATTTAGCCTACGACCTTGAGTTCCTGTTCTCTAGTAAGCGGTTGACAATGTCAGGAGCCGGTACGGGTTCCTGCGGCTTCATCTTCTGTGATAGATACAACAACCTCAACTCTTTGTAGTGTACGCCGTTTGGACATTGAGATGGTATGGCTCTTAATTTCATTCGGACAAGAGACTGTGTGCCCCTTCACGTCACACCGACGCGAAAGCCGCCACCCTCGCCGTTCCTGTTGACTTTATTTTGCTTGCGACGTCGCTGGCTGCTTGGCAAGGACGAGGCGTAACTGGGAAACGGCTGACTGCTGGTGGAAAGGCTATGAACTGAGCTGATGATTGATGACCTCGATCGTCCATAGTTCAATGGTTCTACACATAATCAATAGCGGGTAGCAATTCATCTACCCTAGTATCGTGCGGCGGCGAAGCAAGTCAGCCGTCTTCAGAATTGCTCTGGGGGTAGTCATCCAGGCTGCTTATGTAGATGATCCGTGTATAGAGATCCAGAGCATAAAACGGCCTGCAAAGTCCTCTCCAACACTTGGAAAGACCGTTTCTGTTAGGTGATCTTAAATACCTAGGTAGCTTTTCAATACCGCTGGAGCTCCTAAGCTAGCCGAAGAGCAAACGGACTAATGTTGCAAAAGTGGAAATCGATAGAATCATACTGATTTGAAATCCTAATATGTAGTCAATGGTCCAATCCCCTTGTTTATGGAGTGCATGGCAGGAACTGATTGCAAACATTGCACAAGACGCTTCTGTTTCCAGGCCATGATGAGGCAAGTATATTGGATTTTCAGAAGCATAGTTCTATCACTTCGTCTAGTATAGTCGAGTTCCCATTATCATAGGTGATAGTCTGCATCAGTTCATCATTATGACCCGCTGTAATTTGTGGCGTACTCGAGTACTGATCACATGCAAGTTGCGACAAGGCACCTTGGAAGGCATGGAAGAACTCAAACACTGAATGCAGTGTTCCTTGCCGGTGATTAACTATAACTTAGATTCGAACCCGGAAGATGTTACATCATTCCCACCTGGTAGCTGGTCAATGCCAGCGTAGTCTAGAACCAGTTGATGAGACACAGTAGGCAGTGCAATATACCTACCTAGGTACGCATGTGGCATGTAACTGAGGGTGGGACTTAAGAACCCAGGCTCACAATTGCTACCGAGCTGGTCTCATTCGCTGTAAATCCTCTACCAGTTGATTTTGTCACAATGTCTTCCAGGTGATGGCGATAGATTCAGATACGTTGATACCCAACTAAGGACAAGGACGAAGCCTGGTCATCAAACTGAAAGCTTCAGAAGCACGATAATGAGGACAATTCAGAATGACGGTTCAAATCTACGCTAACTAATAGGTTTCAGTCCAGAAACCCGCTCTAAAAACTGGCTAGTTGAAGAAGCACGCGCGGCCAGACACGGAGCCTGTCCATCAACCAGCCTCGAAGCTGCTTGGTTCCACTTCTATTGCGAAGGCTTCGCCATCCTTTCAAGCCGTGTGACCACGGCGGGACCCAGCCTGTCTCCCCACTGACGAAGCAAACCATCCACAGTCAGTCCGGGCCGGATCTCATGTAACACAGCATTTAACTCAGCCTGAGAAGAAGGCAGAATGCGGAGCTCACTGAAGGCTGTCATCTGGAGAGCGAATACGATGTCCGCATCTGTGGCTTGACCTTGGATTTGGCCGTATTTTTTGATTACGTCGTGTAATCTGCGCTCATTGAATATGAGACAAAGCGTCAGGGTCTTTGGAATCTTGCGCGAAGCAGTCAGGTTCTCAGGACCCAGATTGTCGACAACGACATTCAACATGGCGCTGTTTTTGAGGCCCGCCTTGGTCTTGACGATCAGCTCCAACATAGCCTCCTCTTTCAGAATGTCGGCGCCGTATTCAATTAGGGCTGTAAGTTTTTCCGCTCTCTCAAAAACAGGTTCTGAGTGATGACCATGGATTGCATCAGACAGCAGAGAGGTTTCTCCACGTGTGTGGTTAGGCTCGGCTCCTCTGTCCAGCAGGAGGCGGACATTGGTTGAGCTGGAAGCCACCACAGCCCAATACAGGGGGGGGGGGGCCACTGTAACGGCGCGATGAACAACCATTGATGTCACACCCAAAATCAAGGAGCGCTCGTATAAGCTTGCGTTGTAAAACCCAGAGTCGTTCGCCGTTGCACCTAGCGTTCGCAGCTCGCAAAACGCTCGTCAGCAAGCACACACCCGACTCTTGTTGGCCAAGCCGGATCTGCTGCCTGAATGGAGCAACTCTCTTCGTGTCTTTGTCTTTTTGTGGAAAGGGCCAGGCTCCAGCTTGTAAGAGTATGGCAGCCACCTCGAGATCACCTTTGGCGACTGCACTCCACAGTGGAGTGGTAGGATAAGGAGGAGCTCCATCGTCACAGGCGCCCTGAACGTTTGTACCGAGGCCGAGAAGTGTTTCAACAACCTCCAGACTCTTCGAGTATTGAACGGAATAGTGAATTGGTGTCTGTCCGCTGAAGTCTTTCACATTTGGGTTGAATCCCGGGAGTGTAGAAAGGTGACGGATGGTTGATGTTTGTCCCAAGGCGGCGGCGGTGTGAAGAGCCTCGACGCCATTCCGTCCGGTCGTTAGAAGAGAGGCATTGTTAGCCAAAAGATGCTTGATTGTCTCCTCCTTCGCATTGCAGATTGCAAGATGTAGAGGCGTCCACGGAACACGAACGGAACGGGATTCGCAATCACACAGATTTCTTGACAAAGCATTGACATCGGCACCGTGTTGTAAAAGCCATGTTATCACATGGTCATGACCACTGCCCGAGTTTGATTCTCAGTCAGCATGGCTCTCCAGCCGCGTTGTATTCACCGGTGTAACAGCAAAGGAATGGCACTTACCCTACCGCGGCCAGATGAAGAAGAGTAAATTTCACCACCCACGTAGGACGTTGCTCGAGTCGCTGGAGGGGCAACCACTGTTCCTTCCGAGCACGACCGCGCCACGTCTTGTTGATGAACGGGCTCGGGGACCGAGGCTCTGCTAGATCGAGTAGGATCAGGGTACCCAGGCGGCCATGGGCAGCAGCCCAAACAGCAGCATTGGCCCCTTGACGCTTGATGTTGCGTTCGTAGAGGCAAGGGTCGACCCAAGAACGGAAATGACGAGAAGTCGCAGCAAGAGCAGCGGCGTCGCGCCTGCTAGACAGAGCGTTAACTTCTCGAACAAGTTCGAGGGGAAGGCGGTAAATACCGGGAGGCATGGTGAGAGTCTCTAGGATGCTTTCGAGACCAGAAGATGGGTTGTGATGAAGACCCTCACTAATTTGACGGTGGAGTCAGGGTGGCAGGAGGGCGGCTGCTGCGTGCAGAGCGCTCGAGGTATCTCTGCGATGTTGGTTTAGAACGTTTGGCTTACCAGTTTGGTTACTCGCCAACTCTGGGGGTCGACTTCACCCGGAACGAGATGGCATTGAAGACAAGAACAGGTCCATGTTTTTGAGGGTACACTCACATTTGTTTGTTGCGGCCAAGTTCCGTGCTATTGCACTATGGCGAAGCTTGCTCAAGTGCTTGGAAGCCCGAGACCATCGTATTTGTCTCTCGTGACGGACTCAAAGGAAAGTTGACGAATGGAGCCGCTTTCACCTTTCTGATTGCGAAGGCTGTAAAAAAAACAGAAAAGGCAAAGCTGCCCAGTGAACCACTATGGGTGTTGACTTCCTAGGTAGACTGCTTGAGGGCAAGTAGTTGAAGCTTTCCAAAGTGAGGTTCAACCACATGCAGTTGGTGGAAGCGGAGGAAGTGTAGAGAGAGCTACCATTTGGTGAAGCGCAATGAGGGTCCAAAGGAAGGTGCAGAGTGCAAATCTATCCTTTGCGTGTTCCAGTACGCTAGAAGAAGGAGAGGAATCCATCTACAGCGTTGCTTGCGTGGCCTTGAGAAGGGCGCCAGTATCACAGTCAATGAATCCAGTAACTGTGTGGTTGACTGCGAGCAAGAGACAATCAGGATGCTTGGGCCATATCCAGTGAATCCATCCTTCAGTCAAGCACTGTCGCCTGGTTTGCGGTTTGCAGGTGGATGGGCCAGTCGTAAACGTGCACATGCGGGTGAAAGCAAAGCTATGTCTTTGGTATATTCATTCTCGGGCTACGCACAAGCCCATATGCTGGTATTATACGTACATGTCTAATCCGAAGGTCTCAAAACGCAGACCAAACCTTAAACACCTCAATTCTGATGATGGGTTTCCGTGCCAGACGCACTTACTCCCGCACTCATAGCCGACCATCCCATGCTACCCTTTCATTGTTGGAAACCCTCCTTACAGCATCAGCAGACCGGTAACAGCGGCGACCACGAAGCCAAGAGCGCCAGCCGTGTTGACAGAGGCAGCCGACTTGCCAAGGGTGCTGCCAGCGGTCGAGCCCGTGTTTGTCGTCCCGGTGCCGTTGCCCATCGTGATACCGGCGTTGGCGGCCGACCCGCCAGAGGCGTTGGTGCAGTTGCCGGTGGCGAAGTTGTTGGAGACGTCCTCCAGCTGCTGGGTGAACTGGGCGGTGAGCTGGCCGGCGATCTGCTGGATCTCGGCGGGGGTCTTCTGGACGGTGGCGTCGATGAGGCCCTTGGCCGCGGTGCCGATGTCCTTGGTCTGCGAGAAGACGAGGTCGCACAGGCTGGCCTGCTCGATCTGGGTCTTCTTGGACGCGAGGTCCTGGCTGAGGCCCTGCGCGGCCGTCTGGACGGGGCCGAGCGAGCTCTGCAGGCTGACCGCGTCGTTGGCCGAGATTGGGGTCGTCGCCTGGATCTGTTGTGTGCCCTGGGTCAGGACGTTCTTGAGGTTGCCGGCGTCGGTGGCCAGCTTCTGGAAGTCCTGGCCGTTGAAGGCCTTCACCGTCGTGTCGAGCTGTGTCAGTGCTTGTTGTGCGTTTGTAATGACGGTCTGGATGGTGGCCACGTCTCGCTTCTTGGGCAGGGTCCAGTCGTCGGCGAGGACTGATGCCGCGAGGGCGAGGGTGGTGAATGTTGCGGTGGCCTTCATGGTTGCAGGTCGTGCGTGGTCAGAAATGAGTGGGCCGAAGATTTATAAATCCCAATGCTCGTGAGCACAGCTCGTAGAAGTGAAGAATGAAGATGCTTGGTATATACTATATATGTATTCGTGAGTGATGATCAACATGGGGATCAAGAGGAAACAACCCACCCAAGAAGGTTGGGCGTCAAGCCATATAAGTCCCATCGCCAAACATCCAGACAGCCCAAATGCCTGCGAACACGAGAGCTGCCCAGGGAGCTGCCCAAAGGGGAAACCAGAGGAGAACTCGTTGCTACGGTTTGGATCTGACACAAGTTTCGGGGGGCAGTGGCCTTGGCAAGGAGCCAAGCTGCAATGTTTCCGCGCTCTGTGTGGTATCGCCTCAAGATCCCCAAACCCCGTCCGATCAAGGTCTCGCGCTGCTCAATTCGCTAGGTGTTTCAACAGTACCAGACTTGGGACGACTTCAACCTCGCCGCCAGAATTGGCCGGCGCAGCCGTCGCCACAGCCGCCCGGCGATTCGACTCATCTCCTACCGGCAGCGCAGACAAAACACGGTGGCTGTGTGAAGGTAACCAGACGATAGCGATGGCATGCCGGATCGGGTAGGACGATGGGGAAAGGGGTTCGAGGAGCAAGCCCCGGGGAGGCACAATTGACAGCTTGGCTCTTTCGCACGTCCATAAGAACAAAGGGAATAAGGGGGCGGAAAAATATTATTATTGCGGTGGTGGTGGTAAGTTACCCTTTCATGCAACGTGTGGGATTTTCCAATATCCGAAGGTTTACTTTTCAACCATACTCAGCCAAGAGTTTGTTTACCTGCTGCTACCTTCACAACTTAATAGCCTTGCCAGCATATTTGAGTTGGCAGGAAGCGCTTATTCGGAAGCTTCTACTACGTGCTCTGCTTCAGCGGCCCGCGGAAACCGCGAGCAGTGTCATGCGTAAAATGGTTGGGCATAGAAAGGAATTCATGGATTCTCCCACAGCGCACATATCGAGGGTCCTTTCGGGAGCCAAGGCAAACCCAAGCAATATTTTGACCACCAACACGGTTCGGGAACTCTAGGTAGATCATACCCGGGCTCTCGAGCGACTAGTCCTGGTCGATGACGTTGGCACCGGCCATCATCGCATATCAGATTATGCCATGAACCGTCTACACGTTCCTCTCCCTCCAAAGTCCTGTCAGCTGTTGAAGATGAAACATTGCCGCCAATAATTGGACCAACAGCGCAAGTCTGCATTCATTCCATCCATCCATATGGCACCATCCGGCCTCGCAATAATCATCGGCGCCGGCCCCACCTCCGGAGCCGGCATCGCCCGCGTGCTGGCCGACCCGACGCGGGGCAACCTCGCCGTCGCCCTCCTGGCCCGGAACGCGGACAACCTCGCCAAGCTCCGCGACTCGGTCCGCCAGTCGTCGGGCGGCGGCGTGCTGCATTCCTTCCCCACGGACACGCAGCCGGACAACCTGCGCCGGGCGTTCGGGGACATCGCGTCGCACCCGGAGCTCTCAGGCCTGAAGCTCAAGCTGGCCGTCTACCACGTCAGGCACAGCAGCAGGGAGCCCTTCCTCGAGGGGTCCGCCGAGGACTTCGGCGCCAGCCTGCAGACGTACACGACAGGGGCGTTCGCCTTCGCGCAGGAGGCCCTGCGGCTCATTTACGCGCAGCACGGCGGGCAGACCCTCCTCGCCGACACGGGCGGCGCCAAGAAGGGGACCGTCATCCTCACGGGGACGCTCGGCGCGGTGCGCACCAACGAGGGCTACGCCGCGTACGGGGCCGGGCGCGCCGGCGCCAGGATGGTCGCGCAGGCCGTGGCCAGGGAGCACTCGCGGTACGGCGTGCAGTGCGTGCACGCCATCGCCAACGGGGGCATCGTCGACGAGGACAGCGACGACACCAGGACGGGCAGGAAGATGAGCGCCGAGGCCGTTGGGAGGACTTACCTGTGGCTGAGCGCGCAGGAGCCGGCGCTGTGGGTGCACGAGCTGGACCTGAGGCCAGCGCAGGAGAAGTTCTGAGAGCGGTGCGCTTCTCTTCTCCCCCCCCCCCTTTTTTTCTCGCCTTGGGGTTATGCCTTGCGGGAGTGCCTTGGGCGGCAGAGTGGGCATGCCTGAATGCTTGTCGCCTGGAATCGAAACACTTTGACGAGCCGAGCGTGCAGCGACGGTCCGTGTGCCTCGCGATCATCCTCAGCCCGTAGCCGGAGCTCTCGTGAATCGAAATGTCCAAGTGATGCACTATTTCCCTGAGCAATATGCGCCACGGCATCATGTGTCAAATGCAAACTCCACATCGCATGCCTCGGGTGTCTGCAATTTAAAGGGCTGCTAGGGGAAGCCGCCGAGGTAGTTAGAAGATGGCCATGCGGAATCGGACGGCATACATACCCGCAAGACTGGGGAATGTTGAGAGCACCAATCATCGTATGATGCTAGCACAGGTCGAAACCAGCTACCGGAAGTGAGACGAGTAGGGCTCTTATGACCGGCCCACCGGCCAGGGCGATTCGCTTCAGTAGTGCCACCGCAGTGTCAGTCGAAATAAATAGGATGAACTTGGGACAGTCCGAGCTTTCAACTCTCAGGGACCTTCTCGTTTAGGCAGACCTCACGACGGTTGTCCACTACACTTTGTCGGGAAATGTAAAGCTGATTCTGAGGCAATGAGCGTGAGTGCTTCTCTACACGCATATGGGTGGATTTCCAGGATCGTCATGATTTTATTTCGCGGGAATACAAGTCACTCACACGACGGCATCCATGGGATGGGATGGATGGACTGTTGACGTCTTTTCAGCCGAACGTTGTTCAAATGCCGCACTGGTCCCAACGTATAGCGGTATCATTTCAGTTGCTCTGGTTTGCTTTCAGTGTTTTCAATGCTCATTTACAATGCTAAGATACGCTCCCTACTCTGTAGGCTCAATGGCCGCGTAATGCAAGTAAGCGCCCAACAGCTTGATGCCCTCCACGTAGTTCTTCTTGTCCAGCTTCTCGTTGATCGAGTGAGCGCCGTCGTTCGAGCTTCCCATGGGCAGCAGCAGCACGTTCTTTCCCGTGGCCTGCTCGAATGTCAGGGTGACGGGGATACTGCCACCCTCTCGGGTGTAGTCTGGCTCGACGCCCCACACCCTCTCGACGGCCTTTGCAGCGGCGCCAAAGTTCCAGTGCTTGGGACTCGCGACCCACCACTTGCCGGTGTGCTGGGGGTAGACCTTGAGGGTGTTCTTGGACTTCAGCTTCGCGAACTGCTCCTTGACGTATTTCTCAACACACGCGTTGGTCTTGTCGATGTCCATGTCCGGAACGGTGCGGATGCTGAACTTGCCGATGACCTTGGCGGGGATAACGGTCTTTGCGCCGGGGTTGAAGAAGGCGCCCTCGATACCGTGCAGAGACAGTGAGGGGTAGCGCCACCGTGCCATCAGGGTCGACTTCTTGTCATCGAAGATGGTGGTCTTGCTCCCGAGCGAGTCATGCAGGGTCTCCATCGTGAAGCTGATGTTGTCGTACAGCGTCTCCTCCTCAGCGGTCACAGGGGCGACCTGCTCCATGATGCCGGGGATCTGGATCTTGCCGTTGGTGTCGACCAGGGAGGCCATGATGCGTGTCAGGTCGGTCATTGGCTCCTGGGCCGTGCCGCCAAACACGCCCGAGTGCAGATCGGCGCCGGGTCCTGACACCTCGATGTTGTAGTAGTTGCAGCCGCGGAGACCATACGTCAGGCAGGGCTTCTCCGTGCCGAGCCAGTAGTTGTCGCTGATGCAGACGGCGTCGGCGTCCTTGAAGAACTTGTCCTTCTCGGCCATGATGAAGTCGTCCAGGCCGTCCGAGCCGTACTCCTCCATACCCTCGAAACACATCAGCAGGTTGACGGGGAACTCTACGCCAGCCTTCTGGTGCGCCTCGATGGCGTTGAGCCAGCCCAGGACAGGCCCCTTGTCATCTGTAGATCCACGGCCGAGCATCCTTCCGTCCTCAGCGACCTTGAGCTCGAAGGGCTCAGTGGCCCAGCCGTCTGACTTCTCGGCGGGCTGAACGTCGTAGTGGCCGTACACGAGGATGGTGCGCTTGTTCTTGTCGTTTCCGTAGCGGGCGATCACGACGGGTGGCAGGTCGAGGTTGTCCTTGCCATGCTGCTTGCCAAGGGGACGGAGCTCGACCTCGGCACCGAGAGACTTCAGCTCCTTCTCGAGGAAGTGGGCCATACGGATGACATCTGGACGACGCGCATCTTCGGCAGAGACAGAGGGAATGGCAACTGCAGCAGCGAGACGTTCGATGAACTTGGGGGCGAGAGCGTCGACTTGGCTGAAGAAGCCGTCGAGTTGAGGAGCACCGGCCATCTTGCGAGCTTGGTGCGTGCGGACAGCGTCGGTCAGATAGCTTCGAGCCTGTGCTGCTGGGAGGCGGGGTCGTGTTGGACGAGAGCAAACTCCAGATATGAGGCCTGGGGCGGTTGTTGTTCGTCTGGTGAGCGCGCACGACAGTCGAGGGAGTACTCTTGCTGAGCAGCACGGTCGGCAGAGGAGGGATGTGCGGGGCATTGGCATTTGAAATGGGAAGCTCACAAGAGGAGGATAGAATCGGCGTAGCTGTTCTGCTGAGGGGCGAGGTTGAGCCGAGGGGTGCTTTGATCGGCGGGGGGCTGCGCAGCGGCAGCTCGACAGGGGCCACTTGTCCACCTGCCTTGCTCGGCTGACAGCGACAGCCCCCACACCAGCCAAACCCCACGGTGAACGTCCGTCGACATCAACAATCTCAAAGCCCAGTCATTTCAGGAGGCATGGCCATCGCTGCGTTGCGCTACCTCTCCCCACGGGCGCTGTGCACCACAACGAGGCCTGTCGCTGATATATACTCTACCTGGGCGAAGGAGTCTTCGATGTGCTGTCGACCATCTCCACGGCACATTTGATGATACGTTCCCCGAGTTGACCCAACCTCGGCTGAAGACCGAATCCAAGTGGCGACGGCATCCTTCCGTGGCCAGGACGACATCAACCTTTAGGCCTGCCACGTCTTGCAGCTCTCCTGCAGCGGCTTGACGACATTCTCGCAGTACTGCTTCTGGAACTCGCCGTCGTCCCAGGCCCTCAACCTGCCGGAGCAGAATGCCAGGCACTGCTCGATCGCCGCCAGGTGGTGGGGTGGCAGCCTGTCCGACGAAACCTCCACCCACCGGATGGCGGCGATCCTTCGCGCCTCGGGCGTGTCGACAACCTCCATACCCAGCTTAGTCGCCCACGTCTCTATCGGCTTGTGATGCCAGATCTCCAGGAGCAGGATTGCCAGCTCAAGCAGGGACTCTTTTGGGTCTGGACCTGGCGGGACTGTGTTCAGGGGCGTTTTGTCTGTCCGCCTACCGATCAACCCTTCAACGAAAGGACCCCAGAATTCGCCCTGGTTTGAAAGCAGAAGCTGAATGCGTTTGTTCGTCCACGGGAGCAGACACAAGTGCGTCTGCCGTAGCTGCAGCACTGAGGCTGCAATATCCAGTGCAAGGATTGTTTGCTGCTTTGGAGTCATGCGCGCATCTTCATCGAAGCACCCGCGGAGTAGGAACTGTTCCAGAGTCGTGGACGCGGCGACTTCCCGTCGGGCTTCTTCTATTGTCTCGTTGGCTAACGACAGAGCATTGGACATCAAATGTAGCCTCAGGAGGTGCTCCTTCTCCCAGGCGGTCACGGCACAGCCACAAATATCGAGTATGGGCTCCCAGTTCCGCCAGAGCGAGTGATGTTTCTCACGAGGAGTGACAGATATTGTGGGGACAGAGAAACCGACTGTCTTCTTTGGCACACCTTCACCATTGGGCCTTCACATCGGAAGCGTCAGTGAAAGTCGATTTGGTGTTGTCCGGTGGTCTGATGCGGACAGCGCGAAGCCACTCACCTTGCCGTCGCTGGGCTTTCCTCAGTCGGATCCAACTCGTAGGCATTCATCGACATTTCCTGGAGAGACTTGTCGAGCCCCATGAAGAGGCTGAATTTCGTCGGCTCCTCTGCCTTCTTCCTTACTACTTTGGCCCTCGCACGCTGTGGCGGCACCCGATTGTCGAGGCGTAGCAACAAGCCGTGACCGGTCACGCAAGCGCACGAACAACATTTGCACATGGCAGAACAGAGCGTAGATGCTGTCTGCTGGACTTTGCGAAAGTTCGCGGTAAGCTTTTGCGCATCGTGGCTGGGCTCCTTCGCGAGGTACTCCTGCTGTGTCTTGAGCCCTTTGAGAATGGTCCTCAACGAAAGCCGATCCTCGCCTAACTCTTCGAGTAGAGACTTCAGACTCCTCTTTTCGATCGTGAAGCTCAGCCGTTCTCGAAATGAGAATATCCCATTGCGGGTCGTGTTCGCAGCAAGTATAGCTGCAAGGTCATCCTTTTGTGTCTGCGCATCCCCAAGAGTGAGCGTCTGATACCAGCGCGAAGCGGACTGGACAGCAGATCCATGTCAGGAAACGGATTGGGAGCTGAACTGACATCCGGAAGTCGTCTGATGTGGCCTATCTTCCCGACGATCTTCTTTAGACACAGCTCGTAACGGCTCAAGACCTCCATAAACGTTTCAAGGGGCCGAGGTGCTCCTGGATCTCTTCGCCGACCTGCTTGTCGCAATGTACGGCCACGCATTGTTCCTCCGTCAGATCGATCCGACCTTCCAGTTGCGCCACCTGTGCCTCTCGGAGGAGGTCAAGGACCTGCAGATAGAAGAACGTCCTCTGGAGCTTGAGTCGAAAGATGAGTTGGTCAAGGTGCCCGCGCCACTTGACGAATGCAGCTGCCGCGCCCTTGCCAGCTTTGTAGTGTTCCAGTGCGGATATAACGAGCGGTATGACGCCGAGAACCACACCGCATATCTCGAGCGCAGGCATTGTTGTTGCAAAAGGGCACTCGTGTGTTTTCCACCATCCCAGCCAGGATCAATTCACGCTCGATACGGCGAGGCTGCGCAGCCAAAGGGAGAGAAGCTCGATGGGAGGGGCAGCTGCAAGGTAACCCTCCTGTCAGCAGTTGCCATTCAGAGCCTGCAGAGACTGGCTGGCGCTGTGCTACGAATGGTTCTCGCCCCGCACGCTTCGAGTTGAGGGCAGACTGTCTGCAGAATGGAGAAACAGACGACGCTGACGCCCGCTATCACCACGTAGTGTCGACACTGTGACGATGACATTAGATTTTATTGAGCTTCATAAGCTCGGCACGGAAGTTTTCGCCGCTTTCTCGGAGCTGAGCGGCGTCCAGGACATTGCAAACCATTCCGTTGGGAAGAGGTTGATTTCTGAGGAACAGCGCTTCCGGCTATGGGCTCACAGCCTCGGCCTGCACAACCAGGGCCACTCGTCCCTAGACTATCGAGTGCGAGATGCTATAGCAGTGAAATCACGCCTGGCTGATATTCTCGCTGAGCTGAGAGAACATCTTGAGAATCTTGTGTCGGTCCATCGTGGAGAGCGCCTCCCATTTGAGATTGCTGCTCCTGCAGCTGCGGATTCCGATGATGGAGCCTCCAGCCAGGATGGTGACGCCAGTTCGACATCGCCCTCCACCTCCAGCAGCGGGAAATCGTTCTACGAGGTGGAATTTCGCAAGCAAAGCGTGACAGAAACTTTGGACGCCCTCTACAGCCTGGGTACCAAGATCAAGAACCCAAAGAATCGCCCGCAACGTGCTGTTGACGAGCTGTATAGGCACGTTCCGGCCCACATGCGAGAAGAATTCATCAAGGAGCGTGAAGAGGCCGCCATTGCCATAATCTGCCACGTACAACGGCAGCAATTGTCCGAGAGACTGCAGCACGGTGAGCTGAAGGCTGCCGGCATGAGCCATGACGAGATTCTGGAGCAGTAGTTATGCCTCGCCGTCCAACTGGTTGGTCCGCCGGACAGGCATTGCGAATGCCAGGCGGAAACAACAGTTTGTTTATTGGAAAGAACATGCCGAGAGGATCAGCCAGGGGCCGGGCAGCGACGTGCCACCTCCTAGATCTGACGGGAAACACCGGACCGATGCTCCAGCAGCTGTCAACAAGCAGGCTTTTCAGGCACAGCCTGGACAGGGAACGATGCAGCCAGACTTGGCCTACAGCTCGGCCAGATCACTCGCGACATCCGCAACGAGATTGGACGAGACTTTCATCAAGTTGGATGACCTGAGATCTGTGATCTCGCAGCAGACCCGCGTCTCGACAGTGATGAACCTCCGCGGCGACAAGTTGGAGTGGCCATCCCCGCCCGTCCAGATCGTCAGCGGCCGGTTCTTCACCTGCCCATATTGCAAGATCATCTGCCCCCATAAGTACCTCGTTTCCAATGAAGCCTGGTGGTTAGTACATTACTCCTTCACCCCGGTCTAGCCTCAGTCGCTGACAACCCGCTTCAGCGTGCACCCAATTCATGACCTGCAGCCGTACCACTGCACCTTTCAGCTTTGCCAGGACTCACATTGTATATATGGGACCCGCCAGGAGTGGCTTGAGCACGAGAGCCTCCATACGAGGCTTTGGCACTGCGCTGTTCATGGCGAGGAGTTTGAGACACAGCCAGAGTACACAGCGCATCTTCACGAGATGCACCCAGAGCAGAAGGCCGAATGGTTTTCTCCGGAGCTGGTCGCTGCCGCCGTTGGCCCATCGCTGCGTCATCGTCGAGACTGTCCCTTCTGCCCGACTGCTTTCTCTGAGGCCAGGGCGTTACAGAAACACGTCACGTTTCATCTCGAACAGCTGGCTCTACTTTCCCTCCCACGGGATGAAGAAAATGGACCGACAAGTTCGAAGGAGCTTCAGACAGCCATGAGGGTCAACGTCGAGGGCGGGCCGGGTCCATCGGAGGCGATTTTACCGACGAAGAGCAGCTCGGCTTCTCCGACTCCTTCTGGTCGCCCCCGTCGGATAAACTAGGGCCAAAGACATACCTGGCGGCTTTCCAAGAGGCCGTGAGTCAGCGAGAAGAGGGACTCTACTTGTCGCAGTGACTAGTAGATTCTGAAGGCGCTGATGCGGATCCGTTCCAGCCTAAAGGTGCGCCTGGTATTGAGCGCGTGCCTAGGCGTGGAATCCAGTCAGCCCACTCACCCAGAATTGGCGTCCCATCTCGAGCCATTCGCCCCTGTGGAACGGCACTTCCCGTACCTGCCGTGGAGGAGTAGTGCAGAAAACTTTAATTACCGCCCAAATTTGTCGATCGCCAGACAGGAGAGCCCCGATGAAGACAGGTGGTACCCGATGGTGGGGAGCGTTTATAGCAAAACTTTTCATTCCGCTTTGTCAGACTCGTTGTTGAGCGGCGCCCCTCGTCGAGGTGTATAGCCTGGTCCCCCATTCGAGCGGACGAGTCATACGAGCCGGATTGTACGGTACGATGTTGGTCAATAGAGAGTACGTACGGTACTGAGCTCTTTCATACAACGTGTAGCGTGTGTACCAAGGTCAGGCAAGAATAAAGGTCCGGGGCTGTTTGAACAATATAACGTTGAGCATGTTGGAATCGCCCTTGATATATGCTACTATGGATCCTATGGCATTTTGACATGAACCATCTCCACGTAGGGAGTGGTGCGAACGTGCCAGCCTGTACCAGCCCGTCAGCGCGTGGTGCGGAGCACAGTAGCAACAGCAGCCGACTGTTGGAAGGGCTGACTACATCCCCGTCTCACCGGAGGAAGTCTTTGCCAGGACGTCATATTTGCATAGTAAAATGCCACTCTTCTCAAGCTTCTGCGTGCTGACAAGCCCGAGTCGATAGGCATGGGGGCCCGCCGCCTCCGCTGCCGCCTCGATCAGCCTTACGCCGTCTATCAGCAGGACGGGCATGATGGCCGTCTCGACTGCGTCCACCAGCCCGACGCGAAAGCACAGGCCCGCCAGCTGCCCACCCCCGAAGAGCCAGATGTCTTTGCCCTCGCCAGCCTTCAGCGCCGTGATGTACTCGACCGCCGCCGCTGCTTCGATGACGGTCACGCCAGGCCACTCGCCGGGCTTCATCTGGCTGCTGATGACAACCACGCTGTCCCTCGTCCGACGGGCAAGCGGATTCTGGGCCCCAAGCTGGTTCATGAACTCCCACGTCTTGCGGCCAAGAATGAAGGTCCCGAACTCGGCGTACAGCGAGTCGAAGTCGATGGTGGGGTCGTGTACGATCCAGTCCGCCGACCCGTCTGGAGGCGCGATGAACCCGTCCACCGACACGGCGACATTGTACCTCAGCCGACGCATGTTCAGTTCATATGGGGGAGACGGGTATGCTCGGTGAGTTGTTGTAGAGGTATCATGTATGCCTCGGGTGAGGGGGACTTTACCAGGCAGGCTCCCGAATTTCACTGAACATGGGACTAACTTAACTGTCTGGCACCCGTATGCCAAGTCTTGCTTTAGCGTAGCAGCCTCGCCTCGGAGACATGGAATCGGCCATGGGCATCCTGTCGTTGATTCTTGGGCTCATAGCATTCAAGTTTCATGTGACTTGGTGTGATGCACTTGAAGACCGAAGTGACAATCATACTCCGACGTTGCAAGTCCCGGCAAGCCAGGATGTTGCGAGCATGCCAGCCAAGACTGCGGCCAGCTGGCCGCCAGCTGGGACCGAGCCGCACTAGCGAAACCCACAGTCTGGCGTCAATCGGCTCTGGCCAGTCGCCGCGAACTTTTTTGTCGGCGCAGAAACTGACCTACTTACTTACCCCTTGACATCGTCGACATCACCACCACCTCCCTCAAACCCAACCACCAACGGCGCAGGATATTTTAACCTCTTTGCGTCCTCTTCCACCTCAAATCAGAAACAATGCCTTCCGGACCTGTATGTACATGACCCCGCTTTGCTGCTGGCCCAGTCTTTCGGCCAGAGAGATCATGGCGTGACGCAGTAGGCTAAGGTCAATTTTTCAAAACCACAGAAGAAGGGCAGGTCCTCCAAGACCACCAAGAAGGTAAACAGTTTTCCCTCCCGAGGTCACCCTGCCCAGCCCCGACGGAACGCTGACCAAGCCCTTCCCGGTGCAGTTCATCATCAACGCCTCGCAGCCCGCGAGCGACAAGATCTTCGATGTCTCCGCCTTCGAGAAGTTCCTGAACGAGAAGATCAAGGTCGAGGGCCGCGTCGGCAACCTGGGCGAGACAGTCCAGATCTCCCAGGTCGGTGACGGCAAGATCGAGATCATCGCCCACAACGAGCTGTCCGGCCGGTACCTCAAGTACCTGTAAGGAGCACCCACCACGTCGTCCAGGAGGGGCGTATTCCCAAAGCGGGGTGCTGACCGTGATGTTTCCAACTTTTTAGGACCAAGAAGTTCCTGAAGAAGATGCAGCTGCGTGACTGGCTCCGTGTCGTCTCCACCTCCAAGGGAGTTTACGAGCTCAAGTTCTTCAACGTCGTCAACGACGAGGCTGATGACGACGACGAGTAAGCGGCCGCAAGCGCTCTCGACGACATACAGAGCTGAGCCGCGATGGTGGACCCTCTGTGAAAAGGACCGCCGTTGGTGGTAAAAGGTGGAAAGGCAGGGGTTTCCGGCCAGCTTCTGCTCGTCGGTTACTCTGGGCTCGGCGAGCGCGTCACTGTGCTGCCTGGTTCCTAGGTAGCGAATACCATCTGCGTTCTGCTAAAAGTTGATTGGAGATGGATTGTCTAAATGCTTGCGCGAAATATGTCTGGGTATCAATGACCTGTGACTGTGCCTCCCAAGTTCTATGCCTCTACACCTTGATTTTCCCTGTGACTTTCCTAAGGAAGTGTCCTCATAACGCCCTCAAATGCCACCAGAGCCATCGCGTTGGCCGGGAACGCCCTCAGAAAACACGGTAGAAATCCTCGCCAGTAGCCCTTCAGCCCGCTCTCCCTGTGCACCGCCACTGCCGCTTCCCTCCACGACCTGAACCGCCGCGTGCCGTCGCCCAACGTGCCACCCAGTGGATCCGTCATGATGCGCTGCTTGACAACATCACTAGGGTAGCTCGTCAGCCAGAACACCTGGGCGCTCAGGCCCCCAGCCCAGAAGTTGATCGCGGGCGCGCTCAGGCCCGTCGAGTGCTTCATCCACCGGCTAAAGACATCGTAGCTGCCCCACCAGAAGAAGAAGAAGCTCCGGAACAGGAGCGTCGCCGCCAGGCCGTGGTACAGGCCCCGGACCCCGTGCGCGCCGTATATCTTGCGCACGCAGTCGACGGGCCCCGCGTACAGCCTGTCGCTCTTCCTCGCGGCGTACTGGATCTGCAGGCGCGCCTTGACGTGCTCGACGGGCGCCGCGACGAACGAGACGGTCGAGCCGGCCAGGACGCCGGCCAGGCCGTGCCCGTGCGCCGGCAGGGGCAGGTCCGGGTCGTGGAGGGGGTGCAGGGGCGGGTTGAAGATGTTGTCGCGGAGGAGGCGCCGGTACACCGTCAGGCTGCCCAGCATGACGCTGTCCATGAACATCCAGCCCACCAGCGGCGGGGTGGCGCCCTTGTACAGGCCCGCGAGACCCTCATTGCGGACCGTCTGGAGGAGGCACTGGAGAGGGCCGGAAAATCGGGCCGGGTCGGTGGTCTGCAACCTTACTTTTATGGTGTCAAATGGGTGGCCGACTACCTCGCATCTTGTCAGTGGGCGGCGCCCATGAAGAGAGGAAGACCTCGTCTTGTGCAGGGGCGCGTTGGTTCTACGTACCTGACAGCTTGGCGATGCCGGAGAAGACGCCGGCGACGAAACCTTTATAGTTTTTGGCCTCGATGGGCTTCTCCTTGGCCTTCACAGCTTCTGCCATATTGGCTTGCCTCCTGCTCTTTAGATTGAGAGCAGAGAAGCAAGTGCGGGTCTCGCTTCACCGCGCCAGGTTTGACAAAGGTCAAGAGTCATTACTTTTGCATTTTCTGTCCAGGGACCTGTGGTGAGGTAATCGACCCTTGGAACGTGGGGCCCCAGCTGTAGCTAAGCTCCCGATCCCTGTCATGCCTGGGGAAGCTCCAGCATCACAGCT
This sequence comes from Diaporthe aspalathi, assembly GCA_001447215.1. NCBI lineage: Eukaryota > Fungi > Ascomycota > Sordariomycetes > Diaporthales > Diaporthaceae > Diaporthe > Diaporthe aspalathi. The sequence continues at coordinate 49,095 of LJJS01000663.1, forward strand.
GCCAGTGGGTTCTTGGCTTCCAAGGTTTACGAAACGATCCTAATTGTACCCTTGTTTTAATGATAGTTCCTATCCGCCCAACATATTATTGCATGCTAGCATACTCATGTAACTAGAATCGCAGAAATATCAGCCAGTCCCGGAGGATTGTGCATAAGAGGAGATTTGGCCTTTCTCTGTTCTCAGGTATCTTATGTCCACATCCAGAACTGTTTTTGATGCTGCATACCTCACCTGTGTCTAGGATTGTTCCAGGTTTGTACCATGGCTTGTGGGTGATGAGGAGTAGTTGTCAACTTAAGTGGTTTTATCGGGCATGAACCTAGGATACTTCAAAGCGGATACCCCCGCAGAAAATTCATTGAATTTTCTCCTGAATGGTTGATTGCTTCTCTTCTGTCTCTTTATTCAATTAGTTCAAAAGTAGATTCTTCTTTTCCCCCCTCAACTGCAACCCTCTGTCCGGAACGTGAAGGGCCCAATGTGAAAATCCAAGTGTAGGAAGAAGTTTGTCGGAATTCAATCAAACAGTCTTTGTCAGGGGTAGAATATCTCTCCCCAGGAATATCATTCCGATTTCCTCGGCTTGAGAGCAGAGACTGTGTTGTAGAGGCTTCCCAAGTAACGACCCGCCACTTGCCCCGGGAAAGCCTCGCTGCATGGTCAGACGAGAGGCTGAGCTCACTCATCAATACCGAGAAGATCGCGGGGATCTAGTATTTCTTCGGATCAATTTTCTTGATTGATTCTAATATTTCAGTCCTTAACTTCTGAATTGGCAGTCACGCGGTTGCACAGTCTTCTGCTGAGACCTGACGTATGCTCTGCTCAATCCTACATTTGGATTGTGAGTCCCGAGTACCTCGTGACTGAATCATAATTTGTGACTGAAAATACCACTGAAGCCCATTGAGATCTTCCCTCAGATCTGGGGCAACGCTGTGAACCAACCACCCTTTGACTGAAAGTTGCAAACTTGAGTTGGAGATTGGAAATCCATTCTTTGCCAGGTCCTCGGATGCAAATTCAATCTGAACCCCAAGGGTTTCCTGTTATGCCTTATGCCCTTCTGCGCCTGCCTGAAATGACAGCAGGCCAATTCAGCAGCAATCGCATCTCAGGACTCAGGACTCGTCTGAGCCTCCTGCTCCAAGCACGAACGGCTTGGGGTTCAAGAGGGGGGGATCAGGTTCCTCAAAGAAAGGTCATAGACCACATCCTCGACCTTTTTGACCGCATACTTGACGCCATCCACCCGCTTCCTCAAGATGTCGTTCTTCAGGTTCAGCAACTGGAAGCCGGCATGGATGTCCTTGACGAAGCTGCTGATCTTCACCGCCAGCTCGTGGTCGCCCAGGGTCACGGCGTTCACAGCCAGCCGGGCGAGCTCATCCGTCAGGCCGGTGACCGCCAGGAGGTACTCCTCGATGGTGATATGGAAGGCGTCGCGATCCTTCAGGTTCACAGGCACTGCGCTCAGGGTGTCAGTTCCACAGTATAATAATACAGTTGAAATTTCATTGAATCCCGAAGTGACTGACCGTGAAAGACGTGTTCTCCGACCTCCTCTAGAGTAAGAAGCCGTCCCACCCTGCCCTCGGGAACGAGGGCACCGCCCAGCCAACCGTGGAGAAGCACCGTAAAGACTGCATCCTGGACGGATCGGGTCCACTTGCTGTTGTACCTATAGGCACATAAATTAGCACCGTGCGTTGTGTACGGGTGTGGTGGCCTCGCTTACCTGTAGTAAGGGTGTTGGGAGGCGACCTCGCTCAGCTGCGCGAAGTCCTCGGCCTCGGCCTTGATGGCGGTCTCGACCTGGGAGAGCAAGGCAGGGTAGTTGGACCTTGGGGTCGAGTGCACCCGCGAGAGGAGGCCCTGGGTGTAGGACACATCGCGCTCCAGCTTCTGGGTGATCCCGTTGAGGTCATCACGCGCCTTTGTGTCCTCGTCGATCTTCGTCTTGAGGTGTTCGAAGATCTGGGGGTCGATCATGCCTGACATGGTGGCTGTGGAGGGGTCGCCAGGCCGGTCGTCTGCTGGAACAATCCCAAGGTTGTCTCGTCAGAGATTGACACAATCTTCTGCTTGAACACACGCTTCTAGATTTGATATTTGAAAACGTAAGGTGGGATTTGTCGTTGGTTTTGTGGTCGATAATGTTGTGCTTTGGTTTGCAGCAGCAGCTGACTGCGTCTGCTCCAAGTTTTCGATGGTCGATGCCAATGCCCGAACCCTGAGTCGCACCTCCCAACCACTGCTTGGCCCATGGGGCTTGAAAGACGTCAGTGCAAGCCTGGCCTACAAGATCAGAACGGTGCGTAAAGGAAGCCTTCCCAGTCATAAATTTCAAAGTATGGTATTTACTTAATCACTTAAATACAAGTGGAGGTTGGTGTGGATATGAAACACGAGATTCTTGTTGACAACAGAGTGGAACTATAAATGGTTAAGTACCTAAGTACCTACTTAATTAAATACCTTGTAGCTGATGGTAAGTATATCATGATGTAGTATTTTTCAACCAAGTGGAAGAAGTGTTGGACTGCTGAAGCTTCTTTGTTGTTGAGCGGACGCTTTCGGTACCTTCTGATGGCTTGAAACGAGTTGATTGATTGGCATCAATTGATCATTAAGTGTAGATTAGACATTCATTAACTAAGTCAGGCCTCTCCTTACATCACATTACTACCCATCGTCATTCTTTCAGGCTCCACGCTATATTGCGGTGGATATTGGGTATTTCCATTTGCTTGCTTGGAATTGAATGGTTCTTCTTCCTGTCCTGGAGCATCCTTCTTTGGTCCCGGCTCTGTTATTCTTGGAAATAGTGACAGATTTGGTGGCTTCGTTGACCCTGACGCCATGCTTTGTTGTTGTAACGACTCTGGATCGCCACCCACACCGGACCCAGCTTGGCCCACCTTCACAATAGTTATGTTTGAAGGGTCCAGCGTTTGGCGATTTGACTTTTGAGCATTGACCGAGGCAGTCGATGATAGTGGCCAATTACTACTCCTTTTCTCTTCTTTGCCGAACTGTGAGGACGTCGCAACCCCAATCATAGGTTGAGGCTCGGACGGCTTTTCAAAGCCTCGGGAATCTTGCTGTGGATCCTTGTCTGTCCTCGGTGTCCACCCCTTGTTGTCCCACACCATATTACTACTGCCGGTCGGACTCACGGGTCTTCTGATGGTGCCTTTGAGGTCGGCAATGCGTCGCCGCTGCTGTCGGTTTCGGCTCCGTACAAAGAACAAGAAGCCGATCAGAGACAAGATGAACGTGCCAGCGATTGATGCGATAATTGCGATTGTGGTCTGTGTCACACTGATCGCGTTCCCCTGAGCGGTCATCACCTGCGTTTGAGCCTGGGCCTAGATTACCGCCGGTTAGTACCTGCTTTACCCTCGGTGGCAACCTTGAACGGATCCAGCTTACTCTGACAGCACTAGCATTTGCTTGCTCGGCCAACGCGGATTGCCTCGCAGCAGAGGCGACCGCAGCAAGACTGCCCGAAATGCTCGCCAAAGCGACGGCGGCGTTGTTCGAGGCGGTCGCTATTGCCGCATTTGCGCTGCTGGCCATGTTGGCCATCGCGATCGCTGCGCTATTGCGGATATTCTGGACATCCTGGGCCGATTGTATTTGTAGCTGCTGTACCGACTGTGACAAGACTTGTGTGGACTGTGACAGTTGTTGTAATGACTGCGAGAGCTGCTGGGACTGCTGTGAGAGTTGTTGTGACTGTAGCGAAAGCTGCTGGGACTGCTGCGAAAGTGATACGATGTTGCTGCTAGCTGTGACGAGGGCGCTGCTGAGGGATGAGATGGTAGCCGACGGGTTGGATCCTATGATCACGTTGACCTGGCGTGGTAATAATGCTGTCGGTGTTGCATACGCCATGCTGTGTTCGACGTTCTTACGCCTCCTGTCTCTGTCCTGCTTCGGAATACCCTACTCAAGTGGGCGATAATGTGTCCCCACCGAGGCTGATTGACATCTGGCGCTCACTCCGCAAGGTCTCGGGACGAACGTTTCGAAGCTATAATAATTCTTTACAGAAGCCGTTCACAGAAGGGCAATTGTGAAATAAGAGACGTAACAACTTCGTTACGCCACTGAAAGGGAAAAAGGCAAAGTGGTTCTAGGATGAAATGTGAGCAATCCGAATGCTATTCATGATGATGTTGAGATGTTCGTGGCTTCAGGTCAACGGATTGCGCCAGAGGATAGATGAGAAATTGAGCCCATTGTGCCATTCGGCCAAGACAACACGAGACACGATTCGGCGCTGCCAGGGGATGTGCTGCCACAATGGCCAACGGTCCTGTCGGATTTGATGCTACCAGAAATTCGGAAGGCACTATTCTGTCCGTTGTACGGAGAGTTCCGAGAGGTGGTCCTGCATGTTTGCAGAACTCGAAACACTTGATCACGTTAGCCCTTCACCCCGAGTGTGTATCGGGCCCATTCGCCTTAATTTCGTCTGAAGTCGTGATTCGACGACACCAGCCCGTCAGAACTTGAGAAACCGACTGAAAACACTAGATCGGGATGCCCATCAACAACGGATAACAAAAATGCTGCGAAGTCGCTTCGTGGCATTGTTTTGGGGAGCATCTCAATTAGTTTCCGTGCAACGCCTGCAGGTGCTCCCGGGACGCCCACCAGTCCGAGCCGGATGTAGCTATGCCGGTGCCTTTAGCTATGCCTTGCCGAAAACGACATTCACGTTGCCACCTGGAGAGCTCAATATCCACTAAGTCCATTAGTCAACTTGTCGAAAAGGAAGCAAAACTTGAGGTGAGAAGACTGTTCATCATGCATGTCCGCCAACGATTGCAAATTCCATTTGGACAGGTCCAGGGTACATAGGTAGGCTGTATGGAAAGGGGCTAAGAATGCTTGCATGGGGTTCCATAAAGCCTGTGTTATTCATATTCGAGAATGGAGGAACGCAGCAATTTTATGATCATATGTATTCCATACTCACCTGTAGACGTACCTAGGTAGCTGCCAGTACAGCCTGGGTTGAGACCTCCACCTGACGTGGATATCCAGCACTAAAGTGAGGCCAATCAAGCCATGATCAGTACCTAATGGTGGCAAGCTATAGTCATCGCCACAGCTGTAGCTATATACCAGGCATAGAAGGTGATCAAAAGTTGAGGAGGGGTGCTTGAATTGCCTCTTCCCTCCCGTTCGAGTTATTCCTTGTTTGCTCTGGTTTCACCCGATGTCATGAGGCTCACTCATCCTTAGGCTGGAGTGGGCCGGATGGGCATAGCGTACCTGTGGACGAATATGCGCTAATTCCCTAGGTTCAACATCACCAATCCGGCCGGCCGGACCTCTGTCGCTCAAGGCCAGTCCATAGGCAGTCAGGTGAGCTGCACACTTACCGTGTGGCTGGTCGCGTAATATTCTGCTCAGCACGACGAGAGGGACTGCGTATGCAACCCTGGGGCCTTCCATGATCTGTCACAGAACCTCCTAACAAGTTCAGCCAGACATTGTGATCATTAACAGAACGGAGAAACAAGAAAAGAAAACAACCTGATCAAACGGAACATCGTGGCTTGATCAGTAGTCTGACTAGTATCTGCTTGAACATCAAAGAGATCCAAGCAATGGCGTATTAGACGCTGAGTCCTCCTGAAATCCACGCTCCCACATTAGCAGAACAGTTTAAAATGTCATTGAGCGACTGTGGTGGATTTTAATACCTCCTGTTAGCACGTCGTCAGCCGCGTCCACTGCCTGACTAGTTACGTGGTTCTTCTGCTGGAATATTACCAGTGGTTTTCGGGCAGCTGACTGAAGATACAGCAGAATATTGGACCTACCATAACATAAGCAAGTATCCTGAACTTTTTCCTCGTGGAAGTTGAATATCCCGGTATGATCAATACCCTAGGTAATATTGGATGAGATGAATACAATCAACCATACAGTATGATCGCATTCAACAGGCGCGATACCTTCGTTTGACGCAGTCTCATCATGCGCATTCAAGTGATGCTAAGACCTAAGTAGTAGTCATGGGTCACTATGCCTTTATAGAGTGGTCTACTAAGCCCACTATTGACGTGACCCGGCGCCGGGAGGTCTGAATCTTCGGAAGGTTGCCCCGAAGCGTAATGCTGTAAGAGTACTGGTGCCGCGTCTAAGTAGTAGTTATAAACTTCAAATAATGAAGCAAGCTCTTGTGTGTTGAAGGCCTCTTTCAAAGTTGATCTGACACGGTTAAATCTCGCCACCAGGGACTAACCCGCTAGTCGAGTCAAGTGATATCGTTGTTGAAACGTCACCATGGCCACACCAAGATCTATCTCACAGGATCATCGAAGGTTGCTATCTGAGTCAGTGGACATTCTAAGCTGTAAGAGGTCTCTCGTGCCATCATAGATGCTCTGCGATACTCACATTCATAAAATACGAGCTAGACATCTGGAAGACTTCTGCAGATTTGCGTGGGGAGAGAGGAACCAAGGGCCAAGTTAATGAGACTACCAAAAAATCAATACCACCGTCTGATTTTGAGCATCCAGCTGCGCGCGTTACCGGGTCTTGGACAAGCTCGTGTCCCGCCCCGTGCCATTGCTTCATACAGGGTAGTAAGGAGATTTCCTTATCTATCTCTAGGCCGTTGCGAAAGGTCTCAGTGGCACAGAAAATAAGTATTGCACCAATTCTTCCAACCCACGAGGATGGCAAGGCTGAGGCTGAGAATGACTCCCGAGGATCGCACGAAAACATCAAGCTATGAGTATTTGCCCACATTGGGTGCTGTCCCAAGCCTCACCCTCCATGATACCATGCACGTACGCCTCACCTACCAACTGCCACATTTCGGTTCCCTGACATCGTCTCAGAATAAAGGCAACCCTCCCACCTCGTATAAGAGCAACTGAATCCCCTTGCTTCGCACCACTGGGGAAGAGCCCCACCAACCCGGTCTCAGTCTTGCCCATCCTGCGGTACTCGCAAGGATTCGTGCCTACTCCTCGCTTATACTCAACACGAGATTGACCCAAGAGCCATCTAAGTGCGTTCTGAAGCTCCAAGATCCCGCAGGACACACGGTGCAATACCGTGAATAACCTAGGAGAATCGATCACTCGGCCGCCGGAGAGAAACCGGTACGGTCGCTGAGGCTGTTCATAACCTGTCTGGAAGTGGCTTTTGGCAATGTCGTAATGTCTCCGAAGCTCACCACCGCGCATTACTTGCCAATACACGTCATATGCGCTCTGATCATTGTAATTTAGCCTCCTCTGCCGGGCACCAACAAGGGCTTCCCATGAGGAGAAGGCGTTGCGTTGCGCCTGGAGTTTCTTCGTCTTGTCGTGCCACTCCGATCGTCCCGGAAACGGGAGGCCTAGCTCTTTGACCGTGGTGACAACATACCCAGAAACGCACAGCGTATTGCCATCATCGAGCAGTTGGTATTCAGCTGGGGTGCCTTTACTCGCCGCATATTCCAAGTAGTCGCTTCTGGTCCGCAGAGTTGAGTGGCTTTCTACGGCCATCTTGTCCAGACGAGTCAAGGGGTAGGGGATGCCGTCGACGGACAGATCAGGAACCCAGGAGGGAAGTTTCAGGGTGTTTGCTGGCAGCGTTTCCTTATCTCGGCCGTGGACAAGACTCAGAACATCGAGACTCTGCGTGGCGTCGATAGTCTCCAGCACAAACCGCTTGTAAACATCCTCGACCATCAGCCGATAATTTGGTTGTCCCAGAATCCCCGGCTGCCCCTGTTCCCGAGCTAAGCCAATAAACGCAAACACCTTATCTCGAGGATCTGATGCCTTTGAGTTGCGTGCCCGCGCGACGAGGCTGACCAACCTCAGGCTATTCTCGTCTCCCTTCCGCGCCTCTTCTCTGGATGGGCACATAGAAAGGCGCACGTGATTTTCTCCTGGGTTTTCGTTGGTGGAGAACTTCTTGAGCGATGGCGAGCAAGATGTAACAGCCAACGAAAACTCCTCCCATGATACCGATTTGGTGCCGCATAGCAGCGTTGCTCGAGGGGGTAGCGAAAGCTCTTGGACGACCCAAGAACGACCGAACCAAGGCCGGTCGAGCAAGGATGTCATTGCCGCGACCTCTGTGCTTCTCTCTGCGAAGAGCCCGCCATATCGACGGCGGTCCCTGTCATTCAAATCGTACAGGAGCCTCCTGTCGCCGGAAGAGTGCTTCTTGGATAACCCGTTACACATAGATCTTACCACCTCCATACCAAGGTCACTGGTGCGGTCTCCGTCGCCGAGCCAGATGAGGACTCCCTGACACTGTCTGTAGATACGGTGCATCAGCTGCACCTGGACGGTGCGCTCCTCGACATCCTGCTGATTGACGCACACCACGTCCGCCCATAAGATGCGGGGCTTATTTCCAGAACGAGGCCGGATTCGCACAAGCGCGCCGTGAAGGATGCGCGTGATGGGTTCCCACCGCCGTTGACAGTAATGTCTGCGTCGAAAATGATGGGCTGGCCCCAGCAGTATGACATGGTCTCATACTCGGGGTGATCGTCAAGGTCGGCTGCGATGAAGTTGCACACCAGCGGGGCGTTTTCCTTTGGGCTGGGCAGGAGCTCCATGAGGCGAATCTCAGTTTTTCCGACGTCGGCTAGCCGCGACTTGTATTGGTACGTCTCCAAAGGTGACAAAGTGGTCGGCGTTTGCGGACTGACATCTTTCAAGACACGCTGTATAGTCTCTGGGTCTGGAGGTGTCACACGGTCTGGAGACTTTGCCACACTGACGATGCTGAGCCTTCCACCAGCACCCCGGCCCCTCATGAGGACTTGATTCGACTTTGAGACCGGGTTCTCCGTGTCCATTTTGTAGGTCTGTCTGGCCGATAAGTCTAAGAACTTTGGCTGTGGACAAGACTGTGGAATCTGTGAATCCTACGCAAGATTTCTGGTTGAAAGTGTTGCCTGAGGAGTTGGTGGAAGTTGGTGCGCGCTTGATACTGCATTGAGCGATTTGAAAGTGGAGGCGAAGTGTTTGAGCGGCGAGGAAATGAGAGCTCATATTTGCACCCCCCTGGATTACTTCAGCTACCTAATTATTCTAATTTGGAAATGAGCATTAAGAAAACGCACTGGTATTTCGCGTATTATATATAATACATAAATTTATTATTGCTTTTAATTTTAAATATATTTAGCTATATAGTTTTTAATTAATTATTAATTGTATTTTTTATATTTTGTATTATTTTTAAATAAAACTATTTAATATTATATTTTAAATAATATATAAACTTTTATTTTTTTTATTAATTTTAAATTTTTAAAAAATTAAATTAAGTTTTATATAAAATAATAATAAAATTATTTAAACTTTATATAATAGTAATTATATATAGATTGTATGATATAAATATATAAATATATATTAAATAATTTAAAAAGTTTTTTTTTTTATAACGTCCCCGACCC
>LJJS01000664.1:0-49771 GCA_001447215.1 Diaporthe aspalathi
GGCGCGCCTCCGCCGCTCGGCCTCGTGCCTATCCCTGCACCTCCTGGAGAGCTCCGCGGGCATGGGCGTGGGCGTGGGCGCCGCGCCGTGGCCCGTCTGCCCCAGCAGCACCGCGCGCACGACGGACTCGAAGGCCTCGTCGACGTTCGCCCCCGTCCTGGCGCTCGTCTCGAGGAACGGGACCCGCAGCCCCAGCGACCTGGCCAGGTCCTCGCCCTCGGCCCTGGAGACCGCCCTCCCCGGCCTGGCCCTGCTGGTTGGCGGCGGTTCCGAGGCCGCCGCCGGCTGATGGGCGCTGTCTTCGTCTTCCTGGTGGGCGGCGGCGGCCTTGCCGACGATCTGGAGCCACCGCTCGACGGTCTCTGAGCTCTCCGCATGGTATGGCCTCGGCCTGCCGGTGGCCCCGAGTGCGGATAGTCCCGGGCCGAGCCTGCCCTGCTCCTCGTCGGGGTCGCGATGGACGAAGTCCCCGAAGACGGCCACGGCGGACTCGCAGTCATCGTCAAAGTCGTCATCTGGATGCACCAGCCCGTCGTCCGCGTCGGTCTCCTCAGACAGGCTGGCCTCCCTGTCGCCAATATCGGCCTTGTTGCCCACCAGCGCTACCACCACGCCACCGCCCGGGTGCCTCCCGGCCTCGGCGTCCTCGGGCGACGACCCGGCTGGCCCGCCGCCGGGGGTGAAGAAGCTCATCACACTGCTCCTCCTCTGCATCGGGGCCGGCCCTGCGGCCGGCGGGCCCGAATGCCTCCTCGGGACGTGCGACATCGGCTTCCTGGGGTTCTTGGCGCCGTTGCCGCGGCCGGCTAGGGAGACCTCGGCGTGGAAATCTCTGATTCTGTCGAAGCTGCTCCGGTCTGAGACGTCGTACACGAGGAGGACGGCGTCGTAGTCGCCCTTGGCGAGGACGTGTTGCCGGACCTTTGCTGACTGCAGGGCCGGGTAGTTGACAACCTCCACCATGTACGTGCTTGCCCTGTGTGCGCACTTCGCGCACGGCTGGGGCGTCGGCGGCTCGGGCTCGTTGGCCAAGGAGACCGAGGCGGGTATGCTTGTCGTGCTGGTATTGAGTGTTGATGTCGTGCTGGCGAAGGATATGGGCGACACTGGGTCCGAGATGGGGCTCGCTGGGCCTCCTGAGTCCGGTGGTGATAGTATGGAGGGCGTGGACCCCCCACGAAAGTCGGTCATAACGTGTAGGCCCGGAAGAACCGATGCTCGGGAGGTACCATCAGTTGATGGTTTTGACTCGAGGGTTAGGAAGCGTCGACTGCATAGTGTGAGGGATGGATCGTAAGGAGGAGGGTACAGCGAGGTCGTGAACCTCGACTCCAGGCAGTTCTTTCCAGCGCCAGCTGTCCCTAGCACCAGGATCTTGACCGTGGGATTTGAGTTGGTCCCCTTTGCCATTTCGTTTCTTGTCGCTATGGTGTATGTCGAGGTGGTATTCAAAAGGGGCCAAGGGGTGGAATACGTTTCCGCTTCTGTTTACACTCAATGACAAGGTCCTTGAGGATAGTCGCAACGCTTCAACTCCGACTGTAACAAGAAGAGAGCAAGCAAATCACTTGAGGAAGAGGCTCCTCAGCCAACACCGAACGCCGTCTACCGAGATCTTCTCTAATTTGGGGAGTTCATCTATGCAATGGCTTACTATATCCAGTCCAGACCACGGGATATATAATGGCTGGATGTCAGCCGTATGACCCAGCCCACACTGGATCGACCAACAATGAGAAGCCCCGCAGGTTGTGAGCACGAGAAGCTTGGTCTCGAATTATTGAGCTTGCCCCTGGAGCCACGGCCCGAGACGATGCTCGGCCCACAAGGCGACACATCAAGCTTCATGACGCACCCAGCCAAGGCCTGACGGAATCGAGATCAAGACAGCAAGAAGCAAAGCAGGCACGCGCGCGGCACGAGACCTGTAAGGTCTCACCACGGACATACGCATTGGGCGAAGTCTTGTGCGTCGACCAACGCGTCTACCCAAGCTGGTGGGCACCCCGTGTGGAGCGGGAAGCTGTCCCGTGCCTAGTCCCAGATGTAAATCGGACTCAGGCTAAATCGGTCTCCGGAGACAGACGTACCTAGCTCGACAACGTTACTTTCTCGGCGAATTTGCATATATTGGATTCTGATGAGTAAGATCCACATGTGGATGCTGGAACGGTGTCGTGACTTGGTTGCCGAGCGGACTGCTGCAGCCGACGTCACTATGGCGGCGTTTGCCTGATATGCGCGTGGAGCGCGAAGCCGGATGCTGGCCCGAGGAGGTTATGCTAGTTGATGTGTCAAAAAAAGAAAGAGAAAGCCTCCGAAACTCAATAACTGACTCGATACGGAATCTTCGCCCTCGTTGACTAAACGGTTCGGTCGTACCGTCCTCGCTCGCTCTTGTGCGGGCCGGCAGCCCTGGGTATTGTAAGCTGCATTCAGCAGGCACCAAATCCCATATATATGACTCGGTAATCATCACCACCTTATCATCCTGGCTGACGGGAAAGCCTTCTCAATATCTATGCTCGTCACGAACTGATTGCATCGGGCGCAGATTTCCACTCCGTGTGCTTCGTTTCCTTTCGACCTCGTAACAGCAACCTCTAACTGCGTTTCATCGGCTTCATTTCCAGCTGTCGAGATCACCAGGCAGGTTTGCAAACTGGAGACTCAGCAATGCCACCGGATACTGCTCGGGGATATTGCTTCGAAGCAAATCCCTGCGTGATAGCCAATCTCACAATGCCGCCTCCGTTGTTTGCAACAGAGGGCGGTATTCCAGGCCGGCGCAGACCTCCCGCTGACCTCAGGTGACAGGTCTGGAGTGATGAAGCGTAATGTTAGCATCTCGTAGGCTGTTCTTTCTGCAGGTGACGCTGCCTTTCTCAGCATCGTCCGCTTCTCAGACCATGGGGCAAACGAGGCAAATGTCGCGTTGAATAGATCAGGTGAACTGCCGCTCTTTGTCCCACATTCATCGAAGATGGCACACAGGAATCAGCCTTAGGGCATTGCAACATGGGTTTCAGAGGCCACAAGCGACACAGTTTTCAAAACTGCTGTCAGCCCCTTGCACACGTCGCTGGGCCGGCCAAGAACCATGTCGTTGCAGGCGCCGTTCGATCGCACAAATGGAGGGTATTCTTGGTGTCTGATGAATATGTAATTTTCGAGACCATGTTAAATTCCACCTGTGGCCTCGGATTTACGGCTAAGCCTTGGAAATGTAACCCCAGGCAACCATACATTCAAAGACTGTGCCAGCCTTGCGCGAATCCCACGACGATGGGTTTTTGCTGCAGATCTCCTTGACCTGTTTCTTCTTGAGAGAGCCATTACCCTTGACAGCTTCTCTTATAATTTCAGCCTTGACCATGACGTAAGGCTTCGGCTGCATCCTGATAACTTCGCAGAGCCTAATCTCCTCATTTGTGAGAAGATGGTAATCGGGCATATCTTGGCTCAGCTGCATCGGCGTGACACCAGAGATGGGTTGTGGCACGTGGGTCGGCTTCTTGGATGAGTCGGCGCCGTTGGCCACAACAACACTGCCACCGTTGACGCCGTTTGCATGGGTACCATTGGTGAGCTTGACGTCCCCGTCGGCAGCGGCCTCGCCATTCTGGAGCCCGCCCTTCGCTGCTGGCCGTATGGGAAGCTCCGGTGCCACCAGCAGGGCGGCTCCACTTGGGGGGTCCGCCGGCGGCGGCTGCTTGTTACGCTGAGCCGCTGCGAGGCGTTCCCTGTCCATGGAGCCCATGGGGATCTTGTTTTGCGCGCGAGATGCCTTGTCCTGCTCGTACTTCTCGCCACTTCTGAGGTTGCCAATACCCATGTTGCGCCAATCCTGAAGCTGGGTGATGGCCTGCCGGAGGTTGAGCTCGTCGATGAGGCCTTGGTTGAAGTCCTCGAAATCCTTGTGGTTCATCATACGCGCAAACGGCTTAGCCTTATTAAGTATGTCCCGCTCCTCTTTTGATCGCTTCTTGTCGAGCTTGGTGTTCTCTCGGTAGTCGAGTAGGTTGTGCTCGAAGATGACCTTTTTTCGTTCCACGCGCTGTGTCAGACGGGAGTTGTAGATTTCCATGACCGTCAGCTTAAGTTCCATTTCTGGTTCCAGTTGACCAGTATTTGGGTTGATGCCATCTCCGGGTTCGAACTGCATGAGCTGGACTGCCTCCTCGGCCTCGTTGGCATGCTCGGTCTCGAACTCGAGGCGGCCCGGCATGTAGCCCTGAATCTCGTGGCACGAGGGGACGGAGGCGGTTGGCTTGGTCTTTGGGGGTGGGGCGGGTGCGTTCCTAATGGCCTCTTTCCGCTCCTCAATCCTCCGTTTCTTGCGAGCCTGGAAATCCTCCCTGGTGATGGCATTCGCCAAGGCGGTGTCCTTGGGACTGCAGCGCTCAGGAAGCGGGAACTTTGAGGACTGGATGTAGACCTTGTCATAATGGTCCCTGACCTCGTCCTTGTTGCGGTACCCGCCAATGTGGTCTGCAATATCTGCCCAGGAGCCGAGACCATAGATCTCACAGCCCTCGAGAAGAAGGAGCTCCTCGTCGGCACCCCACTCTTCGTCGTAAATTGGGAATGAATTCTGTTCTATAACTCGATAGGGGTGTGTGGCAGGGTTGTGGCTATTGCTTGACGAGCCCTTGGAGAAGCACTGTACGCAGAGGTCATAGTCGTTACAAGTTGGGTGGGCGCACCGTATGCGGACCTGGCGGGATGAGGGAAGATGAGTGTCAGAACTAGCGTTTGCAGGCTTGGGAGATTCCACATGGTTTTCGGCCAGGTGCGCAGTGAGGCGAGGGTGAGGGCCATGGGAAGGGTGACTCACGGTGGATGTGATGTCCACAGAACAGACGTCGCATATGTACTTAACACCACCCTCGCTGCCTCGGGTGGCAGTCTTCTTCCTAATGACAGCCATAGCAGGCCGCCGAGGGTCGACGCGGCAATCAGTGGCAAGTAGTCGGGTCCCTATCTAGTGCGGTGACGTTTGCGAGGAAGAGGCGCGCGTTGAATTGGGTGTGAAGGCCGAAAAGATCGAGCTATCATGCAGAGGAGAGCAGGATTTGATGATGCGACGCGTAAAATTTATGCCTGAGGGTGCGCATTGACGGCAGATGAGCGTGGTCGTGGGTGCTGAATTGATGCTGGACTGCCATGCGGAGGTGGAATCGTGGGTGAGAGCAAGTGTGGATCCTTGGACGGATCCAGTTGGGCGAGCTGAGATGTTCGATGTTAGTGTAGGTTAATAAGCCTGGCTGGGTGGACCTTTGAGCCGCAGGAGCAGGAGCAGGATCACCGAGCCGACTCGGACCTCTTGTCGACGCTAATAAGATGGCTGATAAGAACGATAAGCCTTCCTGCACGTTTTTGCTGCAGCCCAATGTGCCTCGGTGTCTACTAAAGTACGTACTTACAGCCTACCACATCATAGATGGTTACCTGGGTACCACAGTATATTGGAACTAGCAATATATAATTCCGGCTTGGCCCACTTGATTCTCTATCTTGTAGTCCACCAGGGCGACTACCGAGGTATCTTCTGGCCAGCCACGACAGAGCTAATTGACATGCCTTTTCTCACTAGATATACATCTTGAACGAGTTGATAATAGATAAATACTGCGATGAGAATGCAACAGCCCGTCTGTCCCGACATCCAGTGATACAGGTCGTGCCCGAGACCAGATTATTCTCGTCTGCTGGCGCCGGTTTCCCCGAATCTTGACCCACCCCCAGCCGAGGCCAGTGCCCTTCAGGTTGGGGACTGGGACTGGGGTCGCTGGATTGCTGGATCGTCACGGCGAGAGCTCAAGCGAGGACTGCCCCACCAAGCCAGGAGCAGTATGGCGGGGGCATCAACGAGCTGGAGTAACACCACCTTCTGTCAGAAGGACCGATGTCAGGTTTGTCTACCTACCTAGGTACCTTTAGGTAGATGGCTGGGTAGGGAGGTACCTTAAGCACCTAGTTTATTCGTGCGCGTAATTCTGACCGTTGGAACCACCGCGTATAAGAAACAGGTGCCCTTCAATATCACCCCTCCCTTCAGTCGTGCCCTTCACCCCTCTCCCTTACTTGTTCTCCCTCCCGTCCCCGAAACATGCCTGACAAGATCCTCGACGACATCTCCCACCGGCGGTACAACCCGCTGACCGGGTCCTGGCTGCTGGTCTCGCCCCACCGGACAAAGCGCCCGTGGCAGTGAGTGTCTTGGAATTTGCTGCCGCCGCCCTCACCCTCTTTTCCACCGCGCATTTCGACCATATATCTGACACCCAGTCTCCCAGAGGGCAGCAAGAGGGCGCGCAAGCGAACACCCTGCCAGACTATGATCCACAGGTCCGTCTGCCGCCTCACGCCTTTTTTGGCGCTCTTCTCTCTTGCGCCTGAGACGCGACAAACAGGGAGCGACTGACCTCCGTCGCGAAACAGTGCTACCTCTGTCCGGGCAACCCGCGCGCCCAAGGCGACGCCAACCCGCAGTATGAGAACACCTTCGTCTTCGTGAACGACTACAGCGCCGTCAAGGAAGAGCAGGCCGAGTACCACGCGCCACAGCCCTCCTCCAGCGATGACCTCGGCGCCATCCTGCTCCGCGCCGAGCCCGTCACGGGCAAGTGCTACGTCCTGACCTTCAGCGCAAAGCACTCCGTGACCCTCGCCGACATGTCGCCCGCCGAGATCCTCCCGGTCATCGAGACCTGGACCCGCATCTATGCCGCCCACCTGTCGCCCTCGAGCCCCCTGGCCAAGGCCGCCTCCGCCCTGCCCCTGCTGCAGAAGCTGCCCGGCCTGCCCGACAACATCGACAGGCCCAAGAACCAGCTGCGCTACATGCAGATCTTCGAGAACAAGGGCGCCGCCATGGGCTGCAGCAACCCCCACCCCCACTGCCAGGTCTGGACCACCAGCACCCTGCCCGAGGAGCCCGGCAAGGAGATCGTTCAGATGACAAAGTACCGCGCCGAGCACGGCGGCCGCCACCTGCTGGCCGACTATGTCAAGTTGGAAGTCGAGAAGGGTGAGCGTCTCGTCTGGGAGAACGAGGGCTTCGTCGTTGTGTGCCCGTGGTGGGCCGTATGGCCCTTTGAGCTGTTGATCATCGCCAAGAGACATGTGCGCGCCCTGGTAGACCTCAATGATCAAGAGAGGGTGTGGTTTGCCGAGGCCGTCCAGGAGGTCACCAGGAGATATGACAACCTCTTTGAGTGCAGCTTCCCCTACAGTAAGCCATGGCACCTTTCCTTCTGCCTCCTAGACTGCCTGGGATGACAGGAGAGACTGTGATAGCTGACACGACGACCAGGCTCTGGAATCCACCAAGCGCCCCTCGATTGCACAGAGGAAGAGGCTGAGAACAGCTACTTCCACATGCACTTCTACCCGCCTCTCCTGCGCTCGGCTACAGTGCGCAAATTCCTCGTGGGTTACGAGTTGTTGGCCGAGCCCCAGCGGGACATCACGCCGGAGCAGGCGGCGGCGAGGCTGCGGCCTCTGGGAGGCGAGGTCTACCGAAAGGCCCTTCAAAAGTAGACACCGCATTTACAAAGCGCCACTGTACATCCTATTCGTAACGCCTTGCATTAAGCATTAGTAGTATATAGAGCATAGAGCCAGCACCCCCGCCCACCGTTCCCACGGTGAGTGGTTTTCCAGGAAATATCATCATGGTCGACAGTATGCACGTCGGGGAACATTCGCCCTCACTCATTTTAGTTCCCTTCTTCCTCATGCGCCGACCGCTTAGTCCCCTCTCCAGCCACCCAAATTGGCTATGTTCAGTGCACATAGTTGCCGTACTGCGCAATCATCCACCAGCTGCCGCTGAACGCGGCCGCGAAGGGGAAGGCGTGCTCCCAGTTCAGGCTGACCGTCTTGAACACGAACGCCTCGCTGCTGAAGTGCGCGGCGGCGACGAGGTGCGTGAGCAGGCACAGCTGGTACAGCACGGGGTCGTGCACGCGGTAGGCGCCGTAGATGCGGATGAGGCCCGCCAGCAGCGTGTACACGGCGAACAGGCGCGCCGCGAGCGGCGTCACCTGGTCGACGGCCGTGGGCCTGGCGGCGGCCGGGGGCGCGGGCGCGCCCACCAGGGGCTGCAGCTTCCCGACCGAGTTGGGGTGGCCGCCGGGGGACGTCGGGGGCCGCGGCACGAAGAGCCCGTTGTAGATGCGCCGCGTGTACGCGAGGGTCATGAAGTTCTGCACCGCGTTGCCGACGGCGGCGACGGACACCTAGGGCGTGGGGGAGGCGACGGTCAGCTGCGAGGCGGGAGGGGGGGTGTGGTGTGTCGTTGGACGGGCTTGGGACGGGGGTTTGGTGCGGGCTTACCAGGAGGAGGTAGTACGGGAGGAAGCCATCCTCGACCGAGGGCAGGATGGAGGAGGCCATTGTCGTGGTTCCGGGCGGTAATGGGGTCTTGACGCTTCGTGATGCGTTCTGCAAGGCCGGATGACAGTATATACCGGGCAGTTCACAAGTGGCAGCCTCAATTGGAGCTTGGGAAAGCTTTCGAAGTCTGGGTGCCTCTGGCTGGAGTCGGTGGTATGACAAAAGTGGACGATGTCAATTGATCTCGGGGCCGAGACGGCCAAGCTAAGTACGCCAGGGCTGGAAGCGGAGAACGACAACGCAACAACATAGTCTACCACCACGTTTGGCAGCGAAAGGTATCCCCAATATATTTTCTCGATATTTTGCTTTCAGGAATGACAAATCGTAACGCTTGACTTCAACACTGCCAAATGCTTTCTCGAACTCTTCTACGTTGTTTCCCCAATGTGGTTGTCCCCCATCCCGACGTCTTTCCTCTGCCTCCAGCAGCGTGTCCCCCGAACATTACTGATACGAGAATGGTTACAAGAATCGAAATCCTCCAGGTAATTACAAAAATTTAAAATGAGTTTTACACACCCATATTTTATCAACAGTTTGAGCCCTGGCGGCCAATGCCGATGGCCCCAAGCAGCCCCCCGATTATGCTGGCCAGGAGGCCCGACAGCCCTGGGATGGAGGTGATGAGCTTGCCCTCGAGGAGGGCGTTGGCGATGGCCGGCACGTTCTTGGTGGACGACATCCACGTCTTGACCTCGCACTTGTCGTTGGGCACAAACGTCCTGACGGGCTGGGGGAGCACCTTGGTGCAGTCCGTGAGCGTGTTGATGTTGTTGACGCCCAGCAGGCTGAGGCGCACGTACTCGCGGGCGTAGAGCTGTCGAGAACGAGGGCTTCGAGTTAGCAACCAATGCTTTCCCTGGGGCCGCCGCGGCCTTTTTGCCGCGCGGGTGCGGCTGGCTTGCTTGAGGGTCTAGACTTACCAGGTTCCACGGCAGCTGCGCGGCGTTGTTGGGCGCGGCAAAGGCGGTGAACAGCCTGCTCATCCTCGGGTCTGCGGCGAGCTTGATGTCGCTCGCGAACTTGAACACGCGTGCGGGGGCGTTGGGGTTGATGGTCTCGTTGTAGTAGAGCATGTCCCACACGCCAGGGGTGCTGTCCTGGGGATCACCGGCCCTGCGTGGGTCGACGAACCGTTGCTGGGCGGTGGAGTGCGCACCCAAGAGGGCGACCAGGCCGTTCGGCTGGATGGTCTTGTCCTGGAACTGCTTGATCAGGAAGTCGGCGGTGCCGTCGACGGGCGGGAGAAGGCCATCTGTGGCTGGCTTGGGGTTGTCCTTGCGCCCGATGTAGGTCTTGGTGCGAGGGCCCAGCGGGCAGACCACGGTGGCCACGTTGGCACCCATCTGAACGAGGTCCGCGGCGGAGATCCCATATACCTTGTACTTGGCGAACCAGGTCTGGGTGAGCTTCACGATCTCCTCGAGGCCGCGGTTTCCTGGCCGGCCGATCTCCACCGTGTTCAAGATCAGCGAGCCGTCGGCACCACCGTCTGGCCCTGTGTTCTTGGACCATCCGGCGGCGTCGTGAAACCCAAGGCGGACGGCTGCCCTCGCTGCATTGGTGCATCTGCCAGACGGGCCCTTGAAGGCTGTGACCATCTCGTTGGCGATATACTGCCACACACAGCAGGTGTCCGCGCTGCACTGCGGTGTGTTCAGCCTGGGGACGTTGGGGTACGTCTCCAGACTCTCGCCGTTGGCTTGGTGAAGGATAGTGGCCTTGATATCCTTGCCAACAGGTGTGAGCTGGCTGTCCTGCAAGGTCACGAGGTCGCCGATGAGCTCGTTGGAGTTTAGTGCCGGGTCGACAGGGCCACCTTGACGTGACATGATGTTGGCCTTGATCTCATTAACGACCTTGGCCATGCCTGGGTGGGCTACGGCGTTGCCAATGAAGGCTGCGCCTGCGCAGGCAGTAGTGATGGCTGAGAGTTTCATCGTGCTTGGTAACGGGCAAGATTCGGGATCAGAATGAATGAACAAGACGTATGTATATGAACAAAGAGAGAGAGAGACGATATGAGCGAAGACGATGCTCCTTGTATCAACAACTCCAAGAGACCCTGAGGGCCATCTGCTGATTTTATATCCAGCGGTTTGCCTTGCTCCATCACCACGACGTGCGACGAGCTCGTCTAGACCCTTTACTACACGAGAAGGCTCCCCATACCAGCGTAGTTCCAAACGTAAGACTCTTGGCCACTTGCCTCTTGCCCTCATCAAGACCACAGTGAAAACCCCCGGGGCAGGTTGCTGTGAACGCACGCGGCCAATGCAGGAAATCCGAGGTCTTCACGGACGCAGCTCAGCCTAGTAAGCTAGATGAGGCTCCAAGACGGCTTGTCTGGGGGGACTTGGCATCCATCGCAATGGGCCGTGGTGGTGCGCCCCGGAGCTTCTATCACGAGGTGGCTTTAGCTCCTGGAGTTGGTTCGGGAGGGAGCTGGTAGGGCCGTGCTACCCATATGGCCGTGGCAATCCTTCCACGGACACGATCTCGTTGAATGGGTGGATCGCGTCTAGGATTGGGCGTTGTGCACCCCATCTCGGCCTTTGTCCTACCCAATGCCAGCTGTGACTGTCTCCCTCCCTGCCGCTTGTTCGTAATTGCGTTGCTGCAGCGTGGGAAAATCAGTCTCTGTAGGAATATGACTAGCATTACAATGTTGCCGTGGTCAATATGGGTGGCGCTTGTACGAGGGAAACGTATGGGACGAACTCTTGGAGGCCCCCCTGCATGGTATTGCTATCCTCGTGCGCTGTCCGTGGTTGTCACAGCGGCGCAAAAGAGGCGTTCCTGGACTAAAACACGGGAGGTGAAGGAACGGCGCCGCCACTAGACAGGTCGCATGCACTCCGAGTCCCGAAGACGAGACGACTAAGGAAAGTAGTCCATCCCACAATAGAGTCTGAATGACGCCAACACCCACACCCGAGCCCCGGGCCGAGACTCAAAGCGCAGGCCATATCGGATGAAGAGCGCCCGCGGTCACGATGCGTTCGTTAAAGAAGGCCAAGGCCACCCGAGAACACGGCATTTCCAATGCTGTGCCCTGCTTTGGTCAGCTTCTCAGCCGCACGTGCCGTAATGTTTTTCGGCACGCTCGAATAGCTTCGGCATGGCCAAGAGCAGGCGGGTCGGTCGAAAAGGGACGCCCGGAGCAAACACACTCACTATCCAACGACGAGGCGTCTTGGCAGATCGGTGGACACAGTCCACGCGGCAACAGTCCCTCTCTCTGATAGGGAATATGTCTTAGGCGCACATGGCGACCAGGCGCCGTGAACCGTGTGCCGCTTCAGACAGACAGGAAGCCGGGAGTTTCGAGGGCGTGATACGTCGGAGGAATGGTGTGCATCAGTGACATGGGGCTTTCTGTCGACTGCTGGATATTATCTAGCACGATCCACCGCCAAGAAATATTGAGCTCAGGCGTCCGCCTCATTTCGGGATGCAGCCATCAGATGCGCGGAAGAGGCGCTGCTGAATACCTTCCGAATCAGAAGGGCGGATGCCCACAGGAACCCAGCGATATTCCCATGACAGAGGTCCGTGGTGCTGGACGGCTCGGCATTTGACCCCATCGAACTGAAAGTCAGACCAGCCGCGGGTCTACGGAATGGTCTCCCTCCACTGCACTGGGACTCTCGGCCTCTTCGTCCCCGAGGCAATGCTCGTCGGCCTTGGAAGGTGTGGTTTTCAGTAAAGCAGAAAATCAGCATACAGATAGCAGTTCCCGGACCATCTGGCGAGATCGCGAGCAGTACTGGCGGCGGGGCCTGAGATATGCCAATTGATTGCCAGTGCGAGCACCTGGGAGAAAGCTTCCAGACTGGATCAATTGGGCCATCTTGTAATGGAAGAAGCCTTGCCAGTGGCAGAGGTGAGATCAGAGGCGATCTTGTATTGCAATGGCAGTTTTCCCGAGAGACCTCATGTAGGCCACTGCAGTGATTGGTTGGACAAGTATACGATTGTCACGACGGCACTCGCTGCTCAACTGGATCGTTTCGTAGCCGGCTGCTTGGTATGAAAGTAGAGGTGAGGTTGAGGCGAGACAGCTCGGCAGCGAAGACGCTGGGAGGTACGTACCTAATTTAGGTAGGTAGTCTACCTTGTCAGACCTCGGCTCCAAGATTTGTTGACTGGTCCCGGAGCTCTTGGGGCCCCATCAATTTTGGCCACCTCGATGGACCGGCCAGTCGGTTGAACGAAGCAACTCTCCTCTGTAGACACCACCACCAAACACTGCATTTCGACAGCATCGCCATGGCAGTCAGTGATCTCCTCTCGGCTGTGCCACAACCAGTCCAACTTGGCCTGGCTGGCATCGGAAGCCTCTACGTCGCGAGTCACATCTTGAGCTACGCCCGACTGCT
This sequence comes from Diaporthe aspalathi, assembly GCA_001447215.1. Lineage (NCBI taxonomy): Eukaryota > Fungi > Ascomycota > Sordariomycetes > Diaporthales > Diaporthaceae > Diaporthe > Diaporthe aspalathi. The sequence goes on from LJJS01000664.1 coordinate 12,789, forward strand.
CCTCAACCTCTTCGTCCTCAGCGGCACCAACCTCCGCAAGTATGGCAAGCCAGGCTCCTGGGCCGTCGTGACGGGTGCATCCGATGGCCTGGGAAAGGAATATGCAAAGCAGCTCGCTTCCAAGGGCTTCAACCTGGTGCTTGTCTCGCGCACCCAGTCCAAGCTAGAGGCATTGGCCTCTGAGATCGAGACCTCCAGCAAGCAGGGCGTGCAGACCAAGATCCTTGCCATGGACTACTCGCAGGACAACCCGGACGACTACAACCGCCTCTCCCAGCTCGTTGAGGGCCTCGACGTCGCCATCCTCATCAACAATGTCGGCCAAAGCCACTCGATCCCTGTCCCTTTCGTCGAGACAGACAAGAAGGAGTTGCAGGACATTGTGACCATCAACTGCCTCGGAACATTGAAGACGACCCAGGTTATCGCACCTGGAATGGTGCAGCGGAAGCGCGGGCTGATCCTGACCATGGGTTCCTTCGGCGGGTGGATGCCGATCCCGTACCTCGCAACCTACAGTGGCAGCAAGGCGTTCCTGCAGCACTGGAGCAGCGCGCTGGCCGGCGAGCTCAAGGAGAGCAACGTTGATGTCTACCTGGTCCTCTCGTATCTGGTTGTGTCGGCCATGAGCAAGATCAAGCGCCCGTCGGCCATGATCCCCACTCCCCGGCCATTCGTGCGGGCTACGCTGGGCAAGATCGGACTGGGTGGCACTCAGAACATCGCATATACCTACACGCCTTGGTGGAGCCATGCCATCATGCAGTGGTGGGTCGAGAAGGCAGTTGGCTTTGGCAGCAAGGTTGGAATTGGCTTCAACCTGAAGGCTCACAAAGACATCCGCACCAGGGCTCTGCGCAAGGCAGCAAGGGAAGCGAAGAAGGAGTAACACAAGGAACCTGGTGTCGGGATAAGATGGCTTTTTTCTTCTTCCAAGTACGGGGCCTGGTTATGAAGGGCACGAAGGGCACTGAGCAAAGATGTCCTTGGGGGTGGGGGATGGAAGACAGGAGGCAAGAAGCTCAGGGTTTAATGATGCTTGCTCTAGAAATCAAGGCTACGGGCTGGTCGGTTTCCACCACAGCCTGATGGTTGAGTCCTGGCTGTAGACCGCCAATGAATACAATAATGGATAAACCTTGGTATGTCCAGGCCTGATATGACTGACCGTGGTACTTTGGGACAATCCAAGCATCTGGGTACCTCAGGTAGGCAACACCACCTCTTAGGCAGGTGGGTTGTGTTCTGGCCTGCTACATCCTCGGCTGGAACATTTTCAGACTGGCCTCATTCTCTTGTATCTAATGGGTTCGACAATGACTGGCCGGCGTGAAACATGGCACCGGCCACATCTCTGTGGCATCATGTTCAAGTATTTGAGAGCTGTTGTGCCCTAAACAACCTAGCGCGATGGCCCAGCGCGCCAGTTTCGCGACTCCACCAAAAAAAAAGACAGGGGCCCAACCAGCCTGGCTGCCGAGCCTGGGATAACTAAAAGCGACCCCCCCCTGCAACCAAGTCGCCAGACCATCACTCAATATGGTCTGAACGCCCTGCAGCCAAGCTACCAACAGCTACTGGTACTTCTAAAAACAACTTTTTTAAATTTATATATTTAATTTTAACCCTAGCTTTAATTATAAACTTTAACCTTAACTATTACTTTTAGCTATAAGAGACAAGCCGTTTAAACTTTTATTAATTTAATTTTTTTAAAAAAAATAATATTAAAAAAGAAAAATAATAGGAGAGTGAGGGAGGGAAGGAGGGAAGTGCCTAGAAGTACCAATGGCTCTTGGTGGCTTGGCTGCAGGGCTGCTAAATCATGTTGAGCGACGGTCTGGTGGTTTTTGGTTGCAGGGGGGGGGGCTGCTTTTCGTCATTCCGGATTGAGCCCGAGTGCTTGAGCGACCACAACCCCTACAAAGAAATTGTGTTGACTGCATGGAGAGCTGCAAGCCGCCAAATCATACCTCACATACCCTCCCACTCCTCCTCCCTCCTCCTCACACCAACCCAGCAGCATCAGGCCACGACCACACTGGCTGACCGACTCTGCAGCCAGCCTCTCCATCTAGATCTCCAGGTCGTCAGTTTTCGGCGCAGCCACTTGCGACTGCACGCTCCTTTGCTGCTGCTGCCGCCGCCGCTGCTGCCGCTGTTGCTGACGTCGCTGGTAAAGCTCAAGTTCCTGCTCCTGCTCCTCCAAGCCCTCGAATCGGCGCGACGCGACTGGCCAGGCCCCATTGATGTTGCGATAGCTTGGTGCCATCCGTTTGCCTCTGCGCAAGACGCACAAGTGGCTGAGGCGAAGCTGCTGCCGGCGTCCACTGACCAGCCACCGCTGACCATCGATTCTCGCCCTTCGCCGTCGACGACCAGTCCTATCTCAAGGAGTGGCGCTCCTGAGGTTTTGGCCCTGAAACCCACGCCGTCGATCTCCCATTGCATCCCAAATGGCCGCATCCACGCCGGTGCGCCATCTGCCCGGCGCATTCATCAACACACCCGCACCCCCTAACGATGGCATACGACGGAACCTCTTTGGAGATGCAGCGGCTGGGGCCGCGCGCCCAGGGCCTTTGGGACGGGACCCGGCAAGGCCTCCTCAGGATCCCTTCCGTCCTGCCGGCGCCCCAGGCCCTCCACAGCCACCGGGCCCGCCCGCGCCGCCCGCGCCTCCTGGGCTTCAGCCGGTCCCCGACAATGCGGCCCAGCCTCCGGTTCTCAGGGCTGCGAGGGTGGTCAACGACCTCCTCCAGCTAGATGGCAGCTATCCGGAGCTGAACTCCTTGTGCCAGCGTGAGTTGCCCCCGACCTCCCATGTGCCTAGTGGTGGCGCCCCTGCTTACCCGCCTGAACAGTTCGAACCTCGTCCGATTATGATCTTGCAACGCTCGACCCGGCACTTGCTCCTTTCCACAGGCCTACCATGTACCCAATCCCAGACCGGGTGTTCGAGAACTTCGACCGCGGCCAGATTGCGACGAATATGGGACTATTCACAGAGATAAATCATGCCTGGGTTACTATTGATAACGCGCTCTATCTCTGGGACTACACCAACCCAGACCCAGAGCTGATCGGATATGAGGAGTCGGCCCACACCATCACTGCCCTGGCTCTAGTCCGTCCAAAGGCGGACGTCTTTGTCACCACGATCACGCACATCCTCGTACTGGCGACGGCAACAGAAATGATCCTCCTCGGCGTTTCCGCGACGCCCACGCCCAACGGTTCCCACACTGTCACCCTCTACTCGACCAGGATGACGCTGCACAAGGGCAGCCTCGATGTGAGCTACATTGCTGGCTCTGCTGACGGGAGGATCTTCTTTGGCGGCAACAACGACACCGATGTGCATGAGCTCTACTATCAGCAGGAGGAGAAGTGGTTTTCCAGTAGGTGTGGGAAGATCAACCACACTCACCCTGGATGGTCTTCGGTGGTGCCCAAGCTACCTCACCCGAGCACAATTTTGCCGAGTCCAAGTTCCCTCTGGACTCCCAGGACGAATGAGGGCCTTACTGATATGGTCGTCGACGACAGCCGAAAATTGCTGTACACGCTCTCCACCACATCGACCATCCGTGTCTACCAATTGGAGGGCCAGTACACGCTAAACAAGTGCATCGAGAAGGACAGGACAACGTGCTTCAACGAGACGACCCACTTTGTTTCCGGGTCACCACTGTTGACCAACAACCTGACAATCGTATCTATCAGCCCGATATCCGCCAAAGAGAGCTTCAACCTCCACCTGGTGGCTCTGACCAGCACCGGCTGCCGCATCTTCCTGAGCGCAACAAGCTCGTCGTCGATATCAGGCTCCGCCCCGCAGAGCATGCAGGTCCAATTCGTCAAGTTCCCCCCCTCTGCGGATCAAACTCCCCAGGCGCAGCAGGCCGGGGACGGCGCCTATCTTACCGTCAACTCACAGGCCCTCACGACGAGCAGATTTGGTCTACGTTTTGCGCCAGGGTATTTCTTCGATTTTGTTGCAAAGGCAGACAATCCTAACACCGATATTGTATTCGTTGCCGCACCGGAGACTGGCCGAATCAAGCTGCAGCATGGGACAGTGTCTCACAACGAGAGGGCCATGAGATATTACGAAAGCGCAAACTTCGTGGACCTCGGCCAAGGTGTCAGAGTCGTTGCAGTGGGGTCCATCACACCACCTTTCGCCGCTGCAGAACAGCCTGTCGGCTTCGGAAATGAACTTGCCGTCCAGTTTGACCAACCCCCCTCCGAGCTTGCTATAATGACTAATATGGGCATCCACGTCTTCCGAAGACGGAGGATGGTGGACATCTTTGCGACTGTCATACGAAAAGCCGCGAGTGATGACACTGTCAAGTACGAGACAACGCGGTTTATTCACCTGTACGGGCGCAACGAAACAGTTTCCACGGCTCTAGCCATCGCTTGCGGTCAGGGCAGCGATCTGCGCAACGGCGCGGCTCGTGTGATCGACCAAGTGACGCAAGACCGTGCCAGATCTGTTTTCATCGATTTTGGGGGCGAGCCTACAGTGACCGAGACGGACTCCATTACCCTATCTGCGCGACACCACGCGCTGGGGTTATACCTCACCCGCTTGGTTCGGATGTTATGGAAGTCAAAAGTCATCAAGCAAGGCGTGGATCAGACCGGTGCGATCACGGTGAAGTCGCAGGTTCCAGTGCCCAAGTTGAACTCTGTTCAGGAAAACTTGGATCGTCTGCGGAATTTCCTCGAAGCCAACCGTGGTGTTATAAGGGGCTTGAACGGTCCCCAGGATCTTGCGAACGCACAAAATCGCCTTGCGGAGATGGCTATGCAGTCTGAACACCAGGGTCTGCATTCCCTGCAAATGCTGATGGAAAACATTGCTGAAGGGATCTCGTTTGTACTGATGCTTTTCGACGAGCGTGTCAACGAAATATTCGTTCGGCTAGACGCGCCGGCACAGAATCAGCTGCGCGAGCTGACCTACGAGCAACTATTCTCCCAGGAAACGGGTAGAGACCTCGCGAAGGTTCTGGTCAAAGCCATTGTGAATCGGAACATCGAGAGTGGCGCGAATGTGGAAACCGTAGCTGACGCTTTGCGAAGGCGCTGTGGCAGTTTCTGCAGTCCGGACGACGTGGTGGTCTTCAAGGCCCAGGAGCAACTAAAGCGGGCATCGGAACAGGCTGCAAACCCCAACACCGTTCGGCAGCTTCTCGGAGAGAGTCTGCGTTTGTTTGAGCGTGTCGCAGGCAGCCTCACCCTGGCTAATCTTCATAGCGCTGTCCAGCAATACCTCGAATTGCAATACTACGCAGGGGCAATCCAATTGTGCCTGAGGGTCGCTCAAGAAAAGGACCGCGGCAACACGGCCCTGTCTTGGATTAACGATGGCAGGCCGCCAAACGATCCTCGACAGGCAGCTTTCAATGAGCGCAGGAGTTGCTACGATCTTGTTCACGAAGTCATGCAGAGACTGGATGCTGTCTCGGCTCGCGAGCCGGAAATGGTCGATGGACGCCTCACCTTGGCCGCCACCAAACGCAACGAGGCGTACGCCGTCGTCAACGGCTCTGACGACGAGGTGTTCCACTTTGACCTGTATGAATGGTACATTGAACAAAACTGGACCGACCGTATCCTGGCTATAGACTCGCCGCACGTCATCACCTTCCTCCAGCGACTGGCGGCCACAGACGCGCGCCATGCTGGTCTTCTCTGTCGCTTCTACACCCACCGTGGAAGGTTCTACGAGGCTGCTGAAGTCCAGGCTGAGCTGGCCAAGAATGAGGTCCTTGAAATAGGGATCAAAGACCGAATCACCTTGCTGAGTCGTGCCAAGGCCAACGCCAGCGTCTCTACGGTTGGCGTCAGTCGGCAACACCAGCAGGTTCTGAACCACGATGTGACGACACTACTGGAAATTGCACACATACAAGATGACCTTCTCGAGAGACTGAAGGCAGATGAGCGGGTCCCAGATGATCGCAAGGGCGACTGCGAACAAGCTCTGAACGGCCCCATACTTTCATTGACAGAGGTAAGCCTTTCCACACACCCCGTCAGTGAAGCTTATCCGTGTTTGCTAAGCCCACCATCCACAGCTATTCAACGGTTTTGCCGAGCCAGCTAATTATTACGACCTCTCTCTACTCATCTACCACGCAGCTGACCACCATGCCCCGCGCCTGATAGCCGACACGTGGCGCAGTCTTATCAACGCCGCTCATTTCGAAACAGAGGAGGCGTTCCAGAACTGGGAGGAACGGGGACGGCCTGCCGATGACCATGAGAATGGCCCGCCCCCACTGCCTTATGAACATGTGGTCAACAAGGTTCAAGACATTGCTCACAGGACCAGCATGAACAATCATGTCTTCCCCATCGATACCGTTCTCACAATCCTATGCGAGTACGCAATCACCCAGAATCAAAACGAGGATATCCAAGCAGACCCGAGCTGGCCAGTCTTACTGTTTGTCAACAACCTCAGCATCGCGCACGCCATCGTCACCCGTGTACTCGAACGCATACTTGATGCACAGGAGGCACCCTTCACTGGCCGGCGTCGCAAGTACGTGGTCCGGTGGATCCTGACGGCCTGCGAGTTGTGGGTTCGCGAGGTGGAGCGGAAGGGCCTGGATGGCCAGCAAGGGGGCGGCAACATAGGGCGATGGACGGTGAACCTGCTCGCCAGGGCTGTGCAGGCCATGGACGAGATCGTCGAGACAGAAAAGGCAGCTGGTAGGCCAGAGCACGCAAGGGAAGCACAAGGCCTGATGCTTGGCGCTCGGGATCTCGCAGCCAGGATCCAACAAGTCCTTGGGATGGAAGAGGCTAGACCCGCGCGCGGAGGCTGGTGAGACGTGAGATAGGATGAATGGACACCGAGGAAGGAAAAAGGAAAGCTTCTGCGCACGTACTTGTGGCAGCAACAGTGCCGCCGTTGAAGACGGAATTAAGGTGGGGGGAAGTGCCGGTAAATAGATGGAGGGGTTGTCATCATTTCCATGGCAACGAATCCCTCGAATTATTTGGCATTTCATCTTGGGTCTCGTGTGGAGAAGGTGCTCATGAGTTAGCCTTTTTTTAAGATTTGTACAAAAGCATGAAAGAAAACGTGTTATGACAGGTTCTCGTCTGACCTTTGCTGGTCAACACATTGTTCACATAGCCGGTCGGTTTTATTTTGGGACAGCTCCCGGGCTGGGGCTGGGGTGGGTTCGCCCCCAGCTCCAAGATACTACTCCCAAAGTCGAGTATGTTTCCCAACAGCCTATTCTTTATGACAACAAGACTCAGGACTGTAGCTAACGATCACATATTCAGCCCTCATTCTTGTACAAGCGAAGCATCCGGACACACACCTTGATCAAATACCATCAAAATTCCCACTTACAACTTCGGCATCGAAATTCAAAAGCGCTGCGGTGGGGATGCTGCTAACGTAACAAATATTATTATTCAATTAAGCACTATAGGATTCAAAACTTCAGCGGCCGTATCAACTCGTCCGTCGGCCGGAATCCTTGGCCTACCTCTCCGAAATAGCCAACAGTTGCCGCGAGGAACCCCCAGTCGAGCCGGATAGAACTCGACGAACAAAAAGAACATGACCCTTGAATTCCGCATCAGTGGAGGAGGAAGAACACGCTGACCAGCGCCAGTACGAGCCCAAAGGTCGCCTTCTGGGAAGAAGAGCCAACTCCATTGCTATGCCAGGCGATTGCCCCACCGGCTACCATCCGCTCTTCTGGCCCATTGGGAGTCACATTTTCAACAACAGGCTCAGCTGTCTCACCTGCACCGCCTGGTTCGTACTCAAGGGGCACTTTGTGGATATGCCCCTCTGGCCCCTCGTCCCGCTTGGCCACCTGGCTGCCACCAGAGGCATAGGACGTCCGGTTCCCGCCAGAAAATGCACCGCCGGTCCTGGGGTCGCGGTACCAGTTCACCTCCGGGTCGCCCATGCACTCGCCGACGGTCACGAGGCGGAACCCGGCGGCGCGGGCCTGCTCGACCATGTAGGCGGCGAGCTCGTGCACGGTGCGCTCGTGGATGTCGTGCGCCAGGACGATCCTGCCGGGGCTCCCGTCCCAGGCGCCCTGCTGGACGGCCTGGCTGAAGGCCTGCCGCGCGGCGTCGTAGTCGCCCTTCCAGTCGTTGGTGTCGACGTTGGCGGTGACGACGTGGTAGCCGAGGTCGCGCGCGGTGTCGAGCACGCCGTCGTTGGTGCTGAAGTAGGGCGGGCGGAAGTAGGTCGGGATGCGCTCCAGGGCCTGCACGACGGCCTGCTCGTTGAGCAGCAGCTCGTCGAGGATGTCGTAGTCGTCGATCGAGGTGAGGTCCTCGTGCGCGTACGTGTGCGTGCCGACCTGGTGGCCCTCGCTGACCATGCGCCGCAGGAGGCTGGGGTGGTCGTCGTTGATGATCTGCCCGTCGCCGTCCATGTTGCCCCCGCAGACGAAGAATGTGACCTTGGCCCCGTAGGAGCTCAGGATGTCGAGGAGCTCCTTGGTCCACTGCCACGGCCCGTCGTCGAAGGTGAGGGCGACGGTCCCGGGCTCGTTGCAGGTGGTGATCAGCTCGCCATAGGGAATCGAGCCCAGCGCGGGCCGCGGCAGACGAGTCAGCCAGGACAGAGACGGGCGCGTGAACAGTTGATCAGACGATGAGGAACTGGCATCTGCGTCCTGTGCCGCCGTGATCTGGCGCTTCTGGGGAGTTGACGGCTGGCCTTTTTTCGGCGATGGCTTGCCAACCTGCAGGTCGAGGTTCACGTCGCCTTGCAAGGCGCAGCCAGTACTGAACTCGGGGAGACAGACGACTCGGCTGCACGCCTGTGGACCAGATCCACATACATTCTATCCAGTTCCCAGCGTCAGCACGCTGAGCAGAAGGCGTTCAAAGCAGGGGCATATCTCACATCCTCGAAACTGCAGCAAAGGTTCTGTCCGCAGATAGAACCGCTCCCCCCAAAGTTTCCACAGGCCTCGCCTCTACCAACCACCGCCGCCGAGGCTGTGTTGCCGACGGCCGCCGTGTGATTTTGTAGGGATGGTGAGGCTCGGACGCCCGCCAGAGCCGGCAGGACAGGCAATAGTTTCTCGGCGAATCTTTTCATCGTGACGGGGGGTATTTGCGTCGTCAAAAGGCAGATGAGTACGTCGATATAGGAATTATGTGTTTCTGGGATTCGAATCCATAATGAACTCCCTTCTGGAACCAACATGGTGGCATTTATCGAAGACCATGTTTTCGCGAGAGGCGCCGGCTTCGAGCTAGATGGCCAGTGGACAGCCCGGTCCCTAGTACTGATATGGTGGACGAGTCGGCGCCCAGACGAAGCTTTATAGCCTCATATTCATACGCAGTCTGAGTAGCCATTGCGATATGGTTGGTGACTGGTCATTACTGGGCCTTGAACTAATGGCGCTCTTGTCGCTGGCCGGCCTAAATATGTACATCAAGAATATTATTCAACAACCTGTAGTTAGTATTGGAGCCAACGCACGCCTGTTTCTGGGCGAAGCTGTGTTGAAGAGGCACATATCAGCTGACCCTGAGTATCAGAAGGAGAAAACATGGTTCACATCACTTGATCACTAGAAGCAATTAGTGTGCGCTTAGTCGTGCTGCCATCTTCTGCGGGTCCCGTGCTCAGCACAGAGCAGGGGCGACGATATGTAATTGTGAAGCAAATACACCAAATATAGTTTCATACACAATCTGGAAGATGTCCAACATGTTCTGGTCGTCGAAACAGATTTATCATCATCAGTTTAGCGACTATATGCCGTGCCCGGGGCTATACCGCTTAAGAATGCGCGCAAAGCCTATAATTAATTTGCAGCAGGAGACAATGCCTCAGTCCATCCATATAGAACCCGCTTGCTGGTAAGAAAATCGGCCCGGTATCGAATTCCAGTGGGCAAACTTGAGCGCTCTTGATTTGGAGTGGACAAAACTTTTTTTTTTTCTTTTGAGGCGACTAGTGCGCGCCTCGGATGATACCACCAAGTTGCAATGCCTGCGGCGGCGCACACTAGCAGTCTCCGTCCGAATTAGAATCCATGGCCGGACACATAAGTCGAACAAGTCAGATGACACCGAGACGACCAGATTGTGTGAGCGAAAAGTTTTTGAAATTTAGCACAATGGAAAAGTGCCTGGCCGAAAAGCTGAATGTACGCTACTTACTCATAGATGCGCGTCTACGTAGTCGGATTGTAGCAAGTCAAACCTAAGAACATTGAACTCAATTCTCTACCGTCTAGAAAAATGTAGACAGTGCATGCTTGGGTTGAATGGGCTCGGAGGCGACCTAGTTCGCCCAATCAAATTGTAATAGGTACCGCACCCTGCAGGTCAATGGAAAGTCACCCAGCACATGAGCGAGTCTGAACTGGCCGTAAGCCGCGATTAAACTTACGTACCCATTTATGAGGCATCAAACAGACTGATGCTCCTAGTGTCCAACGGGTATTTCTACCAGACGAGCATGAGCAGAATCACATGTCTCATGTACCGTGCCCAACTCTGCTATGGTAAAGGACACTTACTCCAAGACAGCATATAGATCACTTGTATGACATGTCCACGCCGTATGCGGCCGTAGACTCAGGATCACTGCCCGCCATAGGTGAAGGTGAATGAATTCAGTGCCATGTTCTGAGCGACATCTTGGCAGATGGAAACTCGCTCGAATTGTACACAATTCGCGATACTCCAAATGTGAGGGTTGGGCGCCGTCACGTTCGCCTGGCTCACGCCGCAAGAAAACCATTTTCGCCACTCGACCCCAAATGTTCGGTTGCTTTAGAGCCGCATCCCTTCAGACCTGGGATGTTTCACTGAGGCGAGAAGAACGAGCCAAAGCGGCCTATTCCCGCCCGGCTTCATTGGCTGCAATCGAAAGCCGGCCGGGTGAAAGTCAGGGAGCTCCCAGCCGCGTTTTTTCACTATGTCAGTTCTTCACGTCTGCTTTGTCCTCCTTCATCCTGGAAGCAGCCACCAGTTCGCCCAGCTATATCCCGAAGTTCGGGTGCGACGCAGCCACCATCCATGTGAGGGGATGGGACCCAAAGTACGATCATGACATCTGGAAACTTACGAAACCTTGTTCATTATCTGAAACTTTATGCGTTGAACATGCTCGGTCTGCAACCATCGCTATCTGCCGTGAGCCATCTCCACCTCCACCCCCAATGATGTGGTGCAAGTGCAGGCCGAGCCCAGAACTGCTGTTGGCTCGGCACCCAACCATTGCCCGATCGCCCACCAGAGGCACCCACATCACCCCACGTGGTATGGGGGGATCACTGTTGTGAATGCGGTGATATTGCCTCACGCCCGCCATGTTGCCACGAGATAAGGCGTCTTCAAGGCACCTTCCGGGCCGTTGGCAGCAACGGTGACGTTCCCACCGCGCTATTGGGCGCAAGTGCCAACCTTATCTGATGCGTCTAGCCATGTTGTGTCTTGGTCCCGACGAAATTGTGTGGCGATATCCTTTGCTTTTCCCCCTCTGTAGCTCGGAGCTAGCTCGCCGTCTGGGATATTCCATGGCTGACGTCTCTTATAAGCTTGGGCATCAGTCAGTAACGTCCCCAAAGAGGGACGCGCCTGGTCAAGCGGATAGACATATAGAAGTAAGATAGGTGGTGCTAAGACGTTTGCTTGGCCACTCTAGTTTTCTCACGTCACGATTGCATTCTCAGACTCGAGGCCTCGAGAGAATGTACCGGCACGACATGGTTATGGCATAGTAATTCTGTTTCTATCTACAAGCACGACGTTTATTTCATAATAGAGAACGACCAATCCTTTCGTGGTCTAAGTCTCGGAACACAAATACCATGGGCGTCAAAGAAGCCGAACGGCGCCGCACACATCGCTCCCCGTCGGCCTCGATGTCCGCGTCGGCGAGCTCCGGGTCACCGGACGCCGACCACGATCGTCACAAGAGGCGGCAGCGGCGGCGGAGGCGCCCCTCCGGATCAGACACATTCGACGGCATGGAGGACGCCACGAGCAGCGGCGGCAAGCAGATCAGGGTGCGCTCGCGGGACCGCGGCAGACACCGAGACCGAGAACGGGGCCGCGACCCGGACCACCGCCACCGCTCCTCTACCGTCCCTGACTTGGGCAGCCCCGGGGCGGCAGCCGCGGATGACGACGGCACGGGTGACAAGCCGTGGTTTAAGAAGAAGACTTTGTGGGCGAGCGTGGCAACTATGGTGGGTTTAAACCCTAGTTCGTTCTCTTTGTCGGAACTTCTCGCTGGACCCCTTTGCGTAAATCACAGGAGACGAAGGCGTCACGCCCGCCATGGCAGGACCAATACCATATATTAGCCACGAAAACCATAACTTACAAAGTGCTCCTAGGCGACAGTACTCGCCCTACTGCCGGCCTCCGTCTCCGCCAACGCCAGCCAGGAGGCAGCAGCGGCGAGTATGAAAGCGGCCAAAGCCGCGGGGAAGAGCGCAGAAGCCTCGACCCGGGCAGCGGACGCCACGGAGAAGAGCTCCAGAGCGGTCGTCGGCACCTCCATGGCCAACGGGCACATTGACAACCGAGGCAACTACTGCGGCCCGACCGATCACTTCAGGGGGAGGAAGGGAGGAGGCCACCGGGGGAGCCGTTCGAGGTGATGAGGAGGGAGAAGATCTGCGCTGTGCTTAAGTATGGCACCGTTTCCGGGAATGGTTGGGCTGCATACATCATTACCAGAATTCCATCGATATCCGGCCCCAGCCATTCCCGGAAATAAAACTCTCCCGAGGGGAATCGAGCACCCCCAACAGAGACCAACACATTTCTTTCTACGTAGAAACGATCAGATGGACACCATTAATGGCTCGAAATAGGACGTCGTGGTGCTTTTCCCACATTGCATATATAACACACGCTCGATGTCGGTTTGTCCTCTCGTTTTGCCGTTGTTCAGTCATTTACTTACGATACCTAAGCGGCTCTTTCTTTGTGTGTATAAAAGCCTTTCTCTCACATCAAGTAGTCCTAAGCCCGACATTGGTACCTGTGTAGCCATTTTGAAGTTATTTGAGCGGCGGATAGCGGAGGCGAAAGCATTTACTTGTCATATTGATACTCATCCATTTTATCTGGTCGGGCTTTATCCGCGCACATGAAACAATTTTTCGATGATCGTTTTCGTCTTAGGTCTACCGCCGCACTTCATCTAGTGTCAAAAGAGCCATATGATATGAATTTTGTATAGCACAGCACCATGGGAAGCAGTGATTACCTATCCAGCCCTGTTTTGTTTTCAGCAATCTGTCACAAAATCATGTCAGCACCCACGTCAGTGAGAACTTCACCCACACAGTGATTAGGTCGCGAGAGACGAGGTGGTGGCAACAATGATCCGAAGCTACTTAGTTTGGTGGCTTCGGGCAGGTCTATAACTACTAGTGATGACCAAGTGTCTCGATAGACGAGAAGGTCATGTCAATCTCAGGAATTTGAGTCAGAAATGAGCACCTTAGTTACGAATAGAACAGAGATGTCTTTCCACATGCATGTTCCACAAGAGCCGATCAGAATTCTGGATTTTCCGCCCAGGTGAGGAACCCACCAAGGGCTTCCAAATATGTTGTGTACCCCCATCCGGGTACGTATGGATGACTTCAGCACCGACGCAAGGCCCACGACGGCTCAATATGGGTGCGTAAATTGGATGCTCCGTGAAGAAGAGAGAAGCACTATGTACTGGTAACGTGTACCAAATGGGAGACAACGGTCTTGGCCGTTTCTCTTGCATCCCCGTCTCTAGAGTCTCTCCCGCAATCCAGGTGTTTCTCCACCTGATTTTCTCAAGGCCCTCCCTGACTTCCAATGTTCTCTCGAATTTGACGGATTGAGGGTTTGCGCTGGGATTCGTCTGCACATCAGCTACCTTCATCCTCAGTTGGGTGCGCCGGACGTCAACCTTCGATTATTTCTAAGTCCTTGAACCACAGACAAACTAGTTAAATCGAACAAGATTCCCGAAACGCGCGCATGTATCTAGAATATACCAAGGTCGCAGTCAAGATGGTGGAGGTCTCATAGTCATGTCTCATTCCAGCGTTCACTCCATTATGCTGCTGCCACTTCAGCTAAGATGGCCATCCCGTCTAATATATACACCATGGACTGTGATGGTTTCTGCCCCATCCGGCGGTGTCGTATGTATCTAATCCCAACCAGCAGCCCCTGCTTTATGTTTCCCACGCTCCGATCCCAACCAATGCTGTATGTATTTTTTGTACCATACCATACAACACCCGATGCTAATATGCCAACCCCATACAAGTGAATAGTATACCCCCACTCGCTTATGGAAAATGCCAAACAGCAGGCTCAATCGACAGAAAAGACACCGGACACCTGCACAGTCGTCGCATACTCGTATCGTACAAGCAGTGACTCAGCTGCGATATTCCTAGGGAGCTCGTCATATGTAGGCGCCACCTCTGGGAGTCTGGGTCCCGCTGCCGCTGCCGCTGCCGCTGCCGCCCCCACCCCTGTGTGCTGGTGGTTTGGGTGGCGGTGTTGGTGGCGTTTGGTCATCGTCCCACCGGCCTCTCTGAGGCTCATTTCCCCTCTTGTCTGAGCCATCGCTCCCGGCTCGCCCCCTCGGCGGGCTGTTTGTGATGCCACGCCCGTAGCGTGTCATTTTGTCGTCGCTGTACATCGCATCGTCGTCGTACATGTAGTCATCAGAACCCTCAAAGTCGTCTTCCTCCAACGCCGGAGCCGACGAGTACCCGGGCCCTTGGTTGTTACTGTCACCCTTTACGAGACCTAAACGTTCCTCCTCTGTACAGTATTTGGTTAGCAGCTGGTCCGGGAATAATGTACATCACACGCCTTACCAGTCGCGGTCTTTGCGTGCGGGGCGCTGTATCCCTTGCTAGAAATGGGCCTGTTTGTGGATTTGGAGCTTGTTGGCCTCTCCTCTGCGCCATCACTTCCGTGTTCGCGGTGTCGCTTGAAGACGTTCTGGAAGGAAAATTGTCTTCTGGCTGAGTGTGGTTGAGCATGCGGTGGTGGTGTCGGAGGAGCAAGGCTCGCGTTGTCCGGGGTATGTCGAGTCTCGCCACCGAAGTGAATATGCCTCTCATGGCCGCCGACACTGTCGGACGAGCCATGTGAGCCCGGGTCGTACTCAGTCTTGACACCAGCAGGCACGCCGTAAGCACCACCATGAGCCACAGAAATCTCGGTCAGCTGCACGGGGTGCATTGGGCTTTGCATCTTGTTGGAGGAAATGTTGAGGGCGTTTGACGAGTCGCTCCCCAAGGAAGACTGCCTGAAGTCCGGGTGTCCCGGCAAAACGCTGGTGGCGCGAGACCTGATTGTGCCCATGAAGCTTGAGAGACCCGCACTAAATGGTCTATCTTGCTCTGTGAGTTCCTCGTCGGTGGGGAAGTGCGACATGCCCAGGGGTGGGTGGGAAGCCCCAGTGTTGGGCGTCATGGCGAACGTATGCGGCGTCGTTATCTGCCTACTATGTTGACTTCCGAGCGCTGTAAAGCTGTCAGTTGGGCGCCTCTTTGCGTATATGCAGAGATCAAAGGTTTGGAGACGACATCACCAAGTCGACAGGCGCTGACGCGGGCCCAAAGAGGCTCTTCACTCATGAGAGGCAAGTGACCGGTAAGGTGGGGCGCAAAGGTTACTTACTTGTTCTACGCCTCCGCAGACCATCCCACTCGAACTGCGGCTGACCGTCCTCGCTGACCGCCTCAAGGCGTTCCTGCTCCTTCTCCGCGCGGATGCGTTTCAACTCCTCGATCTCCATCTTCTCCCTCGTGGTGGAGAACCGACGCACGAGGGCAGCGGTGCCGCGGATGGCGTCTGCCTTGGGTTCCGATTCGGACTGCTCCTGTTCAGCGATTGTGCGGACCTGATTAAGATCGCCGCTGAAGACCGCTGCGTCAGGAACATCCTTGGCGGATTTAGACAGCTGTAGCAAGACGACCCCGGAGCATATGGTGAGGAATCCCATGACGACGGTGACGATGGAGGACGGCGTCCCCTTGAAACCCTGGAAGAGCACGGCAGAGGTGATGATGGTCGTACTTGTGAAGTAGACATAATAGGTGGGGGTCACCATGGCGGCATTGAAGATGTTCAGAGCTTTCTGTGTGTGTCTGTTAGCAAAAACACGGGCAACTTCAGATGAGAAGGGGGGGGGGGGCGGTTGAGCAGTAACGTGCGTTCAGGAATATAATTTCCGTCAGTAAAGTCCCAATGACAAACACCAACAGAACATAGATGAACCACTGGTTGAATTGCTGTTTCCCGCCAATCTGGGCGACGATGGCAGCGCCCAAGCCCTGGGTAGCAACCACACTCAGGCCTCCAACCCAGCTGCAAATGGAGATGTAGACCATCATGTTCTTCTTTCCATATTTGGGCCCAAGCCAGTAAGCGACGATGACGGAGCCGATAAGAATGACACCGGCATAGCTGAGGAAGCCGGGCGCGATTACGAATTTCTGCATCTCCTGGATATCTGCGACCGAGGACTCCTCGGGGGCGTTCATGACGATGACCACGGAGCCGACAATGCACAAGAAGCAGGCGACCTTGCCGACCATGCTCAATCGCTCCTTGAGGAATATAGCGGATAGGATGCTGGTGATGACAACGGACAGGGCTCCCATTGGCGTGACGAGGATGGCGTCTGTGAAGGCATATGCGACGAAGTTGAGGATCTCGCCCACGATCATCAGAGTCATGCCTCCCCACCAGAAGGCGTTCTTGAGATAACCATAACCCTCGCCGGCCTCCTCCTTGTATTTCTCATTTGCCTTTAGCAAGCCGACCTTCTTGAGGACGAACGAGGTTCCAATGAACAGACCAGACCCGATCGCCAGACATATGCCAATTACTTTGTAGACGGGCGGACGCTCGTCAGTCGAGGTTTCGGTCGAGGTCTCGTTGGCGCGGGTGTAGAGTTGGTGCGCTGTGGACAGCGCCGTTCCTGCGGCGGCTTCCATGCTGGATTGGGGTTGCTGTCGAGGACGGAGGCGAGGGCGGGGGCGAGGCGGGAGACTGAAGAGGTCAGGGGGCGTCGCAAACGACGACAAAGTCGTCGCCGCCGCAACGCAGATGGGGCGGGGTGGATCTGGGGGGCTTGTCGTGTTGTGCGGCGCAGAGTTGAGGCGCGAGCAGGAGCTGACGTCGTGGGGCAGTCGGTGCGGCGCGGTGCGGTGCGGTGCGGTCAGCCAGCCAACCGATGGAGAAATTTGGCTTGTGGCTGGTGGGCGGGTGTAAACAATCGGGTCCCTAAATGTGCGGCTCCTCCATGTGTGTGGTGTATTGCGTGCTGTTTCTCACTCAGGATCGGGTCAGGTCGTCTTCAGGTTCGCCCTTGACAGTAATGAGCAAGTCGTGGAATTAGGAACAATGGTAGTATGGTAGTATGCAGCTCGTAAGCGGCGGCGGCGGGATTTGCGAAGGATGGTGTTGTTATTGTCGTCCTCGTCCTAGGATACAAGGAACAGGCTGGGAGGTGGAGCAGGCATGGGACATTAATTGTGTGGAGTTATGGACCAGGCGACCCAGGTGCGCGGATCGGAAGGACAGGAGCAGCGTAGTCGGGATTGGAAACTCTGCTGGAGTTGGGACGAGGTCAATCACTGCCTAGACATGCAGAAGAGGCAGACACAACCGCCAGTGGTCGACGAAGCGCCGGTCTTGAGACGCTGGGCGTGCGATGTCTTGCGGGGGGGGGGGCGATGGGGGAGGCCGCTGGAAGATTGTTGGCTGCAGGGTTGCGACGGGCGACCCGGTAGGGTAAAAAAGAAGCCAAGCCTGGAACTTGGGACTGGGGCTGGGACTGGGACTACTGGGACTAGAAACCCTGAGGGTAGCGATTCCGAAGACGAGGCGGCAGGGACTGGGATTAAGAAAAAGAGGCGGAGGCGGAGGCGGGCACCAAAAAGGCAGAGGCTATTTCTGTCGCCGTCGACAGGCTTGTTGTTTGGGGTGTGTAGTCTATAGAGAGTGTAGAGTGTAGAGTGTAGAGTGCAGAGTGCAGAGTGTAGCGTGTAGACGCAAGCAACAAACCGGGTGCCATAGTACAGCCAATGATCAGACTTCGGACCCGAGAAAAGAAGACGACGATCAGGCCGTCATGAGTGGGTTGGGCAACAAGAATCATGTGCATGTGCAGTTGCAGTTGCACTGCACTGCACTGCATTGCAGCCATCCATTTTGCTGCGTCGTATTGATCCGGGGAGGAGGTCGGACATGCTTCCTCACGCCTTCCAAGGCTCTGTGGTAACCAGAGCTGGTGGGGATTATGAACATTGTGATAAATGTTTAGGCTGGACAGAGGGGGATTTGGTTAACAGAAGCTACCGTCCAGGACCTCCGAATGGTCTGAACTGGATGGACCCTTTTTGCCCGCTAGTGTGCATACGACAGAGACGTACGGAAATGTACGGTACGGTACATAAGGTTGGTTGGTACATATGGTACACGTGCATGGGGGGGTCCCGACGGCTTGGCTCACCGTGTTCTTGTTGTTGTTGCTGCTGCTGCTTCTCCGTTTTGACTTTCGACAGTGTCCGTACTACCGACTGCACCACATAGACTACATCACACCATCGACTCTTCATCCCAGCTTGAATTCCCTCCTCTCCCCCTCTCTTGACCATGCGAGCCTCTTTCGAGAACCCTCACTGTATCCATCACCTCGTGTTCTACCACCGCACCGGCGTGATGCGGTGTGCCAGTTCTGTAGCTCGAACCCGTTGAGGCTGTGTCTGCTGTCTAGTTGCTGCTCCTCCACTCGAACTGGCCACCCTCCGCTTCGCTTTGCCTCTTCGAGCACAAAGTTCCGGCCTGTCTGTCCGAGGCGTCGACCCGGAACAAATCACGGCACAGGCGGTCTCAGTCATGGGTTCCACGTTCTCAAGGCCAAGACCGACCCTGATGGATACCATGTTGCCTACATACACTGTCTGGTAAAACTAGATTTTCGTCCCTTGCCTGCAAATTTGCTCATCAGCAAGTGCTCACTGCTCACTACTCCAAGCCCGTGGTTGCTGGTGCCAATACGTAGGTGGCTTTTCGTTGCGACATCACTATCCAGCGCCCCTGGCCGATCACTATCCATAGGCCCACGTCCTCCCGCGATGCAACATCGCCGTTGGGGCAGCGCCCGTGTCACGTCGGCACCCTGCACAGCTGCTGTCACCGACGTCAGGTCGGTCACACTCTGCCGTGGCTTTGTTTCCCACGGCCAGCCAGACAAAGCCTGCGAGTTGCTGCAGCCGATGACTCGGCATCGAACCGAATACCCACCCAAAGACACGCACTGACGAGGGCAGACGAGCCGTCTCCAGCATCGGAGCTTGCCAATCCCAACAAGCCTCTGGCCAGATCCCATCTCGCCCCAGCCACCAGGAAAGGCCTACCCTGACAAGCCAAGCAGCAAGCCTGACAAGCCTGATCTCCCTGGGCTGTCCGAACCTTATCTGGCAGTCCTGGCAGTCAGTCCCGGCAAGTCGAGCAGTTTGGTCTGATTCTGATTGCCTGTGCGAATCTGCAGCCCATCCCATCCCACCTGCACCAACCCGTGACGCTACGCCGCCACCATCCCTGGCCCGTCGACTGCGCCCGCCACCCGCCAGCTGAGCCGCGCAAGCCCACCATATCTTGCGACGCACATTGTCCCGCCTGCCCGCCTGCGGCTGGCCTGGGCTGCGACTTGGGACCCGGGCATCCTCGCTCGCAATGGGCTTCTCTCCCACCTTGAGCCAGCCTCCCCCGCGCCTATCTCGGCCACCCGGCCACTGCCGCGGCGAGCTGAAGAGGGACCTCCCCACCGAAGACGGAACGAACTCGAGTCCGAGCCCGCCCACGGTCGCATTCTCGCGGACGTTTTAAAGCCCAGCAGTTGGAGCCGATGGCTGGGCCGCCGTCCCATCACGCCCGATCCCAACCGCTCGCTGCCTGGGTTTGATTGGCCGTGGTTGATCACATCAAACCCATGCTTGAGACAAACATGGGCCTGATTCGGCCGACTCTCCATTGACCTGGCGCATGCTCTTCTGAGAGGCGGCGTTTCAGGCACTCGGCCACGTGCTTGATCACGAGCCCAATATCCCAGAGTTCCACGCTGAGCACCCGTGGTATTACGTGGTCGTCAATCATCTTTTGCGCAAGTGTGCCCCCTTGCCAGCCGAGATTTGTTAATCGTGTAGTATGACTGAAGGGCCTTGACAGTGTCGGTCCCACGAGGCAAGTGCTTCTGCCCAATCTTCCGCCCAAGCTGAGGTTTGGAAGAGATTACACTCGTCCCGTGTATGGGGCACGGTGTCGCCTGGCATGGTCGCTAGCACGTAGCATTGTTGATGAACTCTATGCATCACCGTCATCACCACATTCCCTTGTGGGAGGCAACTGGCGCGTGGAACCTGTTCAAGAGTCGTACTATTTGAACATTGCATATATGTCAAAAAAAAAAAAAAAAAAAAAAGGTCCTGCATTATTCTACCTCTCTACGAAAAGCCCTATACGTGAAATGCCCTATCTTACATGAGAAAGACAGCCATGGCAAGCGCCAACAGCACACCAGGAACAGCCTCGAAAGCTCGCCCTGCCCCGGCGACCGTTGCTGGCGTCGTGGTCTTTGCTCCCGCGGGCTGTCGGCCTGTGCCCGTGCCGACGCCCGCAACCCCGGGTGCTCCCTGGCCCGCGGCAGCAGAAGACAAGCCGGTGTTCACGGCGGGGACGTCGATGGTCTCCGTGGTAGCATAAACGTCCGTCGTCGTGTAGGCCACGGGCGTAACCAACTTCGATATGACAAATGTCGTGGTTGACGAGATGGTGGAGCAGTCCGCGCCGGACTTGCCCGGCGCACACTTGGTCACGACCGTCGCCGACTCGCTGAACAAGGTCGAGGTCGACTGCCGCGTCTTGGTCAGCCTGACCGTCGTCGTCCGGGTGATCGTGCTCCTCTTGGTCGAGGCGGACTCGCCCCCGCCGCCGGCTGGAACGGGGTGGGCGATGCCGGTGGGGGACTGCAAGTCCCCTCCTCCTGATCCTGTTACTGGTGCCGGAGTAGGCGCAGGCGGCGCAGGCGCAGGTACTGAGCCGTCGGCCCCAGGTGTGGCACCTGGCGCCGACTGCCCTGCGGGCGTGTGCCCTTTCTCTGCTGGCGGGGCTGCGGACCCGTGTTCCCCTGCGGCTGGCGGGCTGTCCGTGCCTGGGACGGCGTGGTTCTGCGCGACTGGAGGAGCATCGCCCGGCTTCTTGTCCGTCGGTGAGGCGGCAGGCGGTGTGGATGATCCCGAGGCCTTGGCCACCGTGTCTGAGCTGGACAGCGACGCAATGGACGGTGCGGACTGCGTCGACGTGGCTGCGGCAGGGTACGCAGTCGACGAGCCCGAGGGCGCCACAGCGTGTGCGTCATTCACAGAGATGGACGTGGAAGAGGGCGACGATGGGGAGCCGCTGTTCGGCACAGGCACGCTCGAGTGACCCGACGGAACCGCCTCTGAAGATTGCCCCTGTGAACCGTCCTTGGGCGGTACGAATGCCGACGGAGACGGAGGCGCACTTCCGTCGCTGGAAGCAGGTGTGCTGGGATGACCTGAGGGCAGCGCCTCCGAGGATTCCCTCTGCGAACCCTCTTTGGGGGGTAAAAACGCCGACGAAGAGGGAGACGGTGGGCCGTTGCCTGAAGCAGACGTCGTGGGAGGACCCGGAGGCGCCGCCTCTGAAGATTGTCTTTGCGACCCGTCCTTGGGAGGCACGAATGTTGTGCCGTCACTCGAAGCAGGTGCGCTGGGGTGAACCAAAGATGACGCCTCTGTATCTTGCTTCTTCGAGCTGTCCGGCGAAGGGTTGATGGCAGACGAGGACGGCGCTGGCGGGCTGGTTTCTGGCGCAGGGGCGCCTAGGCTACTTGAGAACGCTGTTATCGAGGGCTGCTGCTGTACGCCATTCTTTGGGGGCATGATTGGTGCAGAAGATGACGACGGTGGTGGTCCGATACCAGGCGGGTGCGGTGTGCCCAGGCTGCCTGGAGTTGCCGTCTCCGACGATTGGTGCTGTTCACCGTCTTCGGGAGGGGCGAGTGGTGATGAAGACGGCGACTGTGGCGGAACGCTACCAGTCGGATGAGGGGCGCTGGGGCTGCCCAGGGACACCATCTGTGAGGACTGCTGTTGTGGACCGTCTTCCGAGGGGACGACTGACGATGCAGATGGCACTGAGGCACTGTCACTCGGGCGAGGGGCGCTTGGACTGCCTGGAGACGGTCCTTGGGCAGTTCCTGACGGGGCTGAAGAGTCACTGGAGACGGGGCAGACAGTGGTATAGGCCACCACAACCTCGGTCGAGAGGACGGTGGACTGCGCTGGGCAGCTCTGCACTTCAGGTCCACACGAGGTCACGGTGTGGATGTTGGTGCTGTAGACCGTAGAGGTCGTGAGTTCGGGCGACGTGGTGGAGCCTCCGGCGGAACTTCCGGACGGGGCAGAGTCCTGACTAGACTGCGGCCCGGTGGCTGTGCCAGACGAGCTGTGAGGGCTCACGGAGGCCTGGGAAGAGCCAGGAGCAGATGATTGTTCCGAAACAGGATCATTGACTGTATCGGCAGTGGAACTCATCTGACCTGATGCAATGCTCGATGAGTGGCCCCCCGAGGTGGAAGTGGCCGCGCTGTCCGTTGAAGACGAGGAAATACCCGTCGACGATGGAGGAGAACCAGCTGAGTGGGTTGATAATGCTCCCTCCAATGTGGAGGGGAGACCACTCAAAGTCGAAGAGGAATCATCCGCTGTAGATGAGCTTTGTTCGACAGCGTGATTCTGCGCGACCGGCAACGACGAAAACCTCGTTGGTCCTCGAGTTGTTGTGGACGAAGACGGGTTTGGAGCAGGATTTTGGGGAGGCGTATCCGATGAGGGACCAGTTTGTCCTCGTGCGGCTGAGGATGAAGGCGGGTGCGAGGCGGCATTCTGCGGGGGCGTGACTGATGAAAGGCCGGTCTGCCGTTGCGTGGTCGACGATGCAGATGGATGAGACGCAGCGTTCTGTGGCGGCGTGACTGACGAAGGACCGTCCGTCGGAAGCGTTGATCGTCCGCTCGCCGTTGAGGATGAAGTTGGGCGCGAGGCAGCATTGTGTGGCGGCGCAACGGAGGATAGACCAGTCAGTGTTCTTGTTGTCGACCCTCCTTGCCCCGTTGAGGACGATGCTGAGTGCGAAGCAGCATTCTGCGGCGGCGACCCGAAAGGAAGACCGGTCTCTCGCCCTGTCGTCGTCGTCGTCGAAGATCCACGTGAGGCGGGATTCTGTGGTGGCGAGCCGAACGGCAGACTAGTTTGTCGTCGCGTCGTCGACGATGATGGATGTGAAGCGGCGTTCTGCGGAGGCGCAACCGACGACGGACCCTTCTGGCCCCCTGCTGTTGAGGACTGGCCTTGTTTCCGGGTTACAGGACAAACAGTGGTGTAGTCGACGACAGATTTCGTGACGAGCACGGTCGAGGACAGTGGCTTGTTAGCAGGGCAGTTTGTGACTACGGTATTGCACGAGGTCACGGTAGAGAAGACGGTCGTCCTGTACACAGTACTCGTCGTGAGCTGGACAGACCCGGAGCTCCCGCTTGCCTGGGTGCTGTGGCTCGTGGCCGTGTTTGTCGACGGCGAGCCTGCACTAGCCCTGCTCGATGAGGACGAACCGCCAATTGCCTGGGTGTTCCGGCTGAAGGTCTGGGCGGTATTTGATGAAGCCGTAGCTCCTGTGGTTCTACTGGAAGAGGGCGAACTTGTCTGCATGGCTCGGCTACTGGCAGAGTTGGTCGAAGTCGAAGGGCCAGTAGCTTTGCCGGTTGAGGACGAGCTGCTACTTGTCCGGCTGACCCGGCTAGAGGCAGTACCGGATGAAGAGGCTGTGGCCCCGGCAGGTCTGCTCGACGTGGAAGATGTCAGACGCGAGGTGCTGACGGTCCTCGAGGTGGTAGACGGTGCCGGCGGAGCAGGGGTGAGGCTGTTGAGTGCGGTTGAGGCGACCACAGAAGAAAGAGACTGGGGCAACTGGGACAGACACTGAACGCTGTTGCTGGATCCCCTCTTGTCGGTGTAGTTGAAGTAGGCACAGTTTGATGCCGGCTCGAGGTTCACGTTCTTGACATACACAGTGTATGGCAGCTTGCTGAAGTCCGTCTTGCCGCCAGCCCACTGTATTACCCCGGGAGCGTTATCCGGGTCACCTGCGACCCAGGCACCGAGGTGGAACCGCGATGGTGTCTGGGGGTATTGGTGTTCACCATTGTCGCAGTCCTTCTTGTAGAGTTCCCGGACGACCTGCCCGTCTATGGTCCATGTCAAGCTGTCGGCCGTCCAGTCTATGCCGTAATTATGAAGCGTCTTCGTCATATCAAAGGAGCGCGAAACCATCGTCGATTGGTCATAGCTGCCAGTAATGCCCTTGCCGAAGTAGTTTGTCTGCACAACGGGATAAGTCTGCCGGTAGTTGTTGCCGCTCCACTCCCAGTCGACCTCGTCCGCGGTGTCCGACATCAGAACTGCCGATGAGATGATGCCTGCGCCGGGGGCGGCCTGCATCGTCACATCGACGTGTCCATAGAGGAAGTAGCCGGTGGTCCAGATATAGGGCGCATCAAAGCGTTTCTCGATCGGAAAGACACCGCCGTTCTTGGTGTCTGTACGAAAGGTCGCGTAGTTAGCGATAGTCCAGCCAATTTTTGGGACATCTGCGGTGGATAACTTGGTAAAGTCAGTGCGAAGCGGCGAGGTGATGCCGGGAATCGGATCGCAGGTTTCTGTCAAGAGTTAGTATTGAAGGTCGTAGGGATGATCTGTTGCGCCCAAATGATATTGCTCTGTCTCGAGCTTCTAGTTAATAGCTACCTTTCAGGGGGTTACAGTTTGTGGCCTTGACCGTGCTTATGCCAATCGTCGCGACAGTACATAATAATCTGCGGAGCCTCATTTTCAATCACTCTGATGAATTCCTCTCAGATTGTATGATTTATTATCTTGCAATGAAGATGGTGAGTATCCTAGGAAAATTCGGCATTCTCAAGGGACCCCGGTTCTTGAGTAGCTGGGGAGAAGCATTGCCCGGTCTTGCGGGACAAAGAGGCGGATGCCTCATCTAAACCACCCCGATACACGGCATTACGGTGAAAGACTACATGTGGCGATGATATCGCGACTCGCATACACCACAAAGGGCGGTTGGAGATGCTTGTTGTCGAGCTACCCTCCGGGCCGCGTTCCCGTTCCGGAAGAGGTTCTGTTATGCTATGCGTACCTGAATATTCGGCGTTCACTCACCCGCTACAAGTTATCGACGATTGACTGGCGCATCGGAATAACGTGTGGATATTACCTTGGACGTGGGCCCACTTAAGCTTACAAGATGGTGCACCGAGGCGGACGGCGGACATGAACATTGAAGTGTTGCTAGCAGGAGTACACCGCATGCTCGAACCTCAGTATCCTGCATACAGGTGCCCAGAGGCATTCATCTGCTTTGGGGGTTGCACCATTAATTACCTACGTTCCCCTGTGTTGCTCGGAAGCAGTGCAAATCGTATACTGGCCATCACACCACCTGTGCTTTTTGAGGCGCCTGTAATTGATGGTAGATTCAATGTTTCTGGACCAGCCTCGAGGCTTGATCAGTGTTTTGTGGCTCACCCGAACCAGAGGAGACAGCAAGTACGCTTGGATGAGATCCAGAGCATTGCTGTCTCGCGGGACTTGCGCCGACAGCACCGGATTGATATGTGGGGTTCATGACCCGGCCGTGTTTGGGTCTAAAGGACAGGAACGGCCAGGGCAGAGGTCGAAACAATCAGGCACGCCATCATCTTTTGTCCGAATGAAAGCCGGCGTCAGGATGACAGACCTTTGGGTCGGCAAAGGCGGGCGCGACCAACTCGCGACCAACCGTGCGGCCAATGGTAAAAATAGAGGGCCAAGACGTGACGACCAACAAAGTCGACCTGCAAATGGACCAACAGGAATCGGGGCAGCGCTTATAAGATTCGAAATGCAGGACGGAATCGAACCGCCACCGGGACAAAGAAACATTATTTCCACTGCGAATGCCCAACGCAGATCTCTGGAATCGAATTGAGAACCTCAACCTCAATAATTTTGGGCCCCGTCGATTTTCAGACACAAGAGTCCACTAAGCCATGAACATCCTCGCTCTCCCGGACGAACTCCTTGTTGAGATACTCGGCGCCATTAAGATTCAATACACGCCTTTCGCCAGCTCCTCACGGGATATCGCCAATGCCAGGCTGGTGTGCCACCGATTCGCAGCCTGCAGCTCCCACCTGCTAGTTAACCACGTCCGGCTCGATGGAATCAACTCGGAGTCTCTGGAGAAACTCGAGGCCATCTCCAACCACCCAACTATTCGAAAAGGAGTTCAGATCGTTAGACTCGTTACCCACTTTTATATCCCGGCTTATGCAAATGATGTCCGGCGGTTCGCGTGGTATGCCGTGAACCGCGCTTTCAGCCAAGCATTGGATTACAAAGAGGACCTGGAAGCCGCCGCGGATGACGAGGCCGAGGGCTACGGCGAGAGGAGACAGAAGGGCGAGGTGATTCTGGCCAATGTGAAAGCCATGCTCAAGACATGGGGTCGCGTCAGCCTCGAGGATCTGGAGGATGGCATAGGATCGTGGAGCATAGATTTTGACAAGTCGAGCCAGGATTGTATGGCCCTCCGGCGAAGGAACTCGGGCGACCAAGAGAAGAGCGAGGTCGAAAGACACCTCCAGCTGTTGCATATTGCTCATCAGCTCTACCGTTTACGCTACGAAGACCAAGAACGGCTTCGGCAGAATGATGCCTTCGTCGAGAGGTTTGCAGCAGCCATGGCCCGGATGCCCAAGGCCAAGGGAATCGAGATTCATGAATCCCAGGGCGATGCGGACTTCGACCGCAGCCCCGTTCTCTTTCCCGAAGCAGATGAATACGCTGGCCTGGTGGATATAGACTCCCTCGCCGAACCCATGTCTTGGGAGGAAGCCATAGACCGGCAACTCGGCGAACCTCCAATCGAACTCCTTTTCAAACTTCCAATCGCAATGAGCCAAGCCGGGCCGCGGCTCGACAGCATATCGATGAAGACCGGTGCGGCCGCAGAGCAATATTACCCTCTATTTGGCAAATTTGGCCAGGACGAATTCACCAGCCTTGGTACGGCGATCAAGAAGATGAATTTGAAAAGCTTCATCTTCCTGCACAATGTGGAATTGAAGCCCCGGGTACGGGACACCCCATCTCCAGAGGATATCGACGCCTTCGATAGCTTCATCTCGGCCATGACGAACAGCAGCGGCCTGGAAAGGCTCTGGCTGCGCGCGGACAGCGGGTGGTCCGAGGGAGCGCTCGACACCGATCGACGGTCCGGGCTGGGGCTGTTCCGCCTCCCTGACGCGGAGCCCTCCCCGGATGGACGGCGGCAGCCGGACTGGAGAAACCTCCGGGACATCCACCTGTCCGATTTTGCGCTGCACGTGTCCGACCTTGAGCGCCTGGCCGCGCAGCTCAGGGAGTCGGGGACGGTGCTCGAGTTCCTCACCCTGCAGCGGGTCCGTCTCCTCAGCGGCACGTGGGCCCAGGCCCTCGAGGTGCTCCGCCAGGTCGAGGTGGAGTACGAAAAGCGGCTCATCGAGCCCCAGGGGGCGGAGTGCGAGGACGTGACGATGATGCAGGGCGGGCGGTACGACGCCGTTTTTGGAAAGTCTTGGGACGACATGAGGAGTCTTGCTGATGACTTCATCAACGGAGAGATGAAACACAATCCGTTATATGACAACTATACCGTCGAATTCTTGTATTCGGTGGATGGTGAGGATGTGCTTGTGGAGGTCACGGTGGACGATGAGGCTGAGGATTTGCTGGAAACCGGACAGGTCGAAGATGAGATCTCTACACAGATCATATCTCAGAATGCTTTTTGAGTTAACGTGGTTTTTTTTTCGACCCTCCCCGCACGGGGGGAGGGGGGGGTTGGGGTGGGGAGTAGGAGTATTCAGGATTTAGAACATACCTACTCAAGTATTTAGATATCAAACATGGGATTTCAGACATAGCATCCTGGCCATCCTATCATAGGCTCTGACAACAATTCCTGTGACGCGCCGTTTTCAGACACATTGGTGCGGTAATGTTGTGTATGTCGCTGGGAAGATATAAATATGGAATGTTCAAGTGATACTCGCCGACGTATCAATTGCCTCGACTTGGGGTGACTGATGATAGTCCAGCAAATGGCTTCCCAGGGGCTAACTGACGTACCTTTTGATTCTCCCAAGGTTGTCACTAGTATCATGACAAGGAGCAAGAATTGGAAAAATCTATTTAATAGGGCACCTGCATTATGTAGCAAGCAAACTACCTCTTGTGTTTATAGCCATTTGTGTCTTAGGCTTATCAGGCCAAACTCCCATGATATACCTACCTAGCTAGGTAGTAAGATGAGGGCTGAACCCAACTGTAAATACCTTTACTCGGATAAATTTGGTGAAAAACGTGCGGTGTCCTTGTGGACGTGCACATCAAGTGGTAGTCGCTGGAAACGTTGTATACAGCAAACCTGCTTTGCATACCTAAGTACATGTAGGTCACTTGTCTGTACCCCGGCCAAGACACATGCTATCAATTTCATACAGTCTTGATTTGTTGAACATGTTTGTCCTGAGGTTAGAATCAGAGAGCACTTGAGTGGTTCACTTGAGCAATCATTCAGCTGGCACAAGGAGCTCAGACCCGCTTTCTGCAGAAAACTTGTGACACGGCGGGCACGGCATTCACTGACATCCGGACTCCCCCAATTAACTGGCCATTGCTACTAAGTAAGTACTTCATATTCTGTAGCTTTGAGGTCGCTCGTGCGGTCTCTTCCCCTCTCATCCTTCGACAAACACAATTTGGCCACAGGTCGCCTGGTCGCCCAACTTACTGCAAGTGAATTTGACAGCATCAAGTAAGAGTTCCATCACTCTCGGCAGATGGCACACAGGTGTTGATTATTTTCACACCAGGGACACAGCGCAAACGCCTTCGTTCTGCCGCACAGCTGAAGTCAAAACGGCGCTCTGCAGCAAACCAAGACGCTGATAATTCTCTGGGAGGCATATTCCGACAAGCTCCGGGGTACCAAACCAGCCACCATGCTCCTAGGCTTCGGATCTTTACGTCGTGCGGCGAGTCTGTTGCTGCCTGTATACACGACAGGAGCTGGACCTGCAACAGACCACTTGACTTCAGCCGTGATCCAGGGGCGATCTGACTGCCATGCCACCCACATGTTCCTCGCGCGTGGATGGAACGAGGAGTACCCCGGGAGACAGGAAGCGCTGGTTGATGCCATCTGCTCTGGGGTGAGCAGCGGCTCGTGCGGCTACGAAGACATCATCTTCAACGACATGCAGGGGAGTGTCTACGGGGACTCGATCCATCAGGGAGCGGCAGCTGGGGTCTCGCAGGTCACAGCATACTCGGGGGACTGCCCGGACTCGAAGCTCGTGATCTCTGGGTATAGCCTAGGGGCACATGTGGTGGGCGACATGTTGGGTGGCACGCAAGGCGACTCGGCCATGTATCAGACTACAGAGCCCGAGGTGGATGGGTTCGAGTCGGCGAAGACAAGCCCGGGAAGTCATCGTAAGTTTTAATAACTTTGTTGATTCGCCTCGGATCGCCTCGGATACCTCCAGCAGCAGCAAGCCGGTGCAACTGCGAATGGGGGAGAATGGGAGAATGGTAGCTGATGTTAGGTGGACAGTCGCCGCCATCCTCGTCTTCGGCGACACGCGCCACACGGCGGGGCAGGCGTACAACGTGGGGACAGGAGCCGACAAGAACAGCGGCTACCCGCGGTCTGGCATGGATCTCGAGAGGATGGGCACGTATGCCTCTGTGATGCGCTCGTACTGCGTGGAGACGGATCCGGTGTGCGCCGGGGGAGAGGACCACGCGACACACCTGGACTACTTCCAGAAGTTCACCGACGAGGCGGCGGGCTGGGTGCGGTCGATGGTAGGCATCGACAACAACACTGCACCAACACGGACAAGTGCTGCGACCTCAAGCACTGCGACGGCAGCCTCGAGCTCTGAAAGCACAAAGGAGAAGCCAAGTGCCGGCTCTCCTGCGACGACAGGGGCGGATGAGGTCGGTAGCAGCACGGCGAGCACAAGCTCAGGCACAGGCACGAGCCCCGAGTCGGCCCTGAGCACTGAGACGCGTTCGACTACGACCATGACGACCACGCCAGATGCAACTGCTACTGCAACTATAACTGCAACGGTGGTATTGTCCAACAGCTGCGTGGCCGCTATCAGTGACGAGGATGGGCTCGTTTTGATGGGTGTCATGATGGGGTTGTGTTTACTTGCTGGGCATTATTAGGCTTTGGACTTCAGACTTCCGGGGGGTGACTGATCGACAAACACGCGCAGCGTTCAATGGTTTTGTTTTGGGCAACTAGTTCTGATTTCGAGCCCGTCGCTGCACCGTTGTCGTGTTTCGCAAAGTAGGCGGTTGTCCGTTCTTTGCTCGATTTCGGGGTCAATGATGGGGCTGACATGAGGACTGATCAGACTGCAAGAAAAATCGGCTTGAGCCGAATAATGAGGGAGGACGAAGAAAATAAAGAGGCAGAGCAAAGATGAGACGAGACGAGAACGGCCTCCCTCCGAGCGTAGGAGGGACGAGAGAAGGTTCAGATTGCAGCCAGCGGCTAGGCGGACCGACGTGGCGTCACCGTGAAGAAGACATCTGGAGGAGCTGGCCAGGGCTGGGGAGGCAGGGAGGATGACCGGAGAATTCTTGAGGGGCACGAGTTCCGTCTCAAGTGCAAAGAACAAGCCCCTTGCCGTTACCACATGCGGGCCTAGCTCGTGCCCTCCCTCTTCAGTTGCTTGTTCTTGCCCACCCATCTAACCCCTGCTCGCTCCTGCCCGAGTGTGTGTGTGCCCCCTCCCGCACCTTCCCCCTTCCCCCCTTCCCCCCTCCCCCAGAGTGTCTCAGCAAGGTCAGAGTCTTGGCCCTGGCAGCCGGGGCCACCCCTGCCTAGCGCTGAGGCTCTTCTGCTGCTTATTTCGTGGATCTCAACCTTGATGAGTTTATTCTCACCACAAGGGCAGCACCCAACACCCAACACCCGACACCCATGGCCAGGTGGAAGCGCCGTGCCCCACTGCAGTGTCTCCGTCTCCGTCTCCGTCTCCCGTCTTCGTCTCACCTCGGCCAGGGCGACTGCCCTCTGCTGTGCCAGCCAGCCATTGACAGGACGACAGGGCGACGAGACGACACCAGCTCGCATCGTATCGCATCGTATCGCAATGCACCACACCGCACCGCACCAGTCGTGCTGTAAATAGCCATGGCAGTATGAGAGCAGCCGCCGTCTGCCTCCTATTGCTTGACTGCTTTGGGGAATGTCCGTATGGTGGGCTGCAGGCAGGCAGGCAGGCAGGCAGGCAGGCAGTGGGCACGAACACATGGCCGCCCTCTATGGTCGACGACCTTTTCCTTGATCTGTCTGAGCCAGGCCAGGCCTGGTCTGGTCACCCCTTTCCATACATACCTACACAACCACCTGGGCATTCACACCCTGCGTATCCAATCCGCTTTCTTTGGTTCTCGTTTCCCAGCATTGACCGCCGTCAACCAAACCCCCCGTGGCTGTGGGGCATCAAATCCTACTGTCGACCATAGCTAAGCTTCCTGCAGGCCCAAACCTTAGTCGCCCTGGCTGGTGATCACCTTCACACCGCAGATCTCCCGGCTTGACTCGATGTTCGTCACATCTCCTGTTGGTGACACACGTGCACACTATGTGCTCAACGTGCTCGCTGCTGTCAGAGAAACCCTATCTGAGCAAGGGCTATCCTCGTGCACATCGCATGATGTCTCGTCCCATTCATGTCCACTGGTGGCGTCCTTAGCTGCCAGAGCCTCAACCTCCCGGGCCACGGTCATGCCTGTCTGTCCGCCTGCCAAGCGGCCACATCTTTTCCCCCTTCCCGTCTCCTGTCGCGCGCCTCGCTCGCTCACTACCCCCGCCAAGTTACTGTGCCGTAACCTCGCGACCTCGCAACCTCGCAACCTCGCAGCCTCGGCAGGCCAGCGCGCCCGTTCAGCCTCAGGGGCGTCGTCTCAGCATCCCTGCCAGCCATCAATGCCCAGGCCCAGTATGATCGGCATTGAAGGGGAACATATTGCCTGGTGATCCAGGTGCTCACGGCTCTCTACTCTTGCGGTACCTTGGTACACTCCCAGACCGTACCCTGCCTTCAAATCATGTTTTGTACATCACTTACACTGGCCGCTGGCCATGTCATCTCGGGTCAGGCTGCGGTCTATAAAGACCTCGCTACCAGCTCATATGGGAAGATGGCCTCCTCCCACACCTTCACCATCATCTCCAAGCCCACGCTCCCAAGCCCCAAGTTCTTGATCTTCCATTCTTTACCAGTTCTGTGAACTCTTGGTTCCATACCACGTTCTTTGAATACTACTACTATTTACATTCATTCTTTTCTGTACACACTCAAGGTCTTCTTGCTCGGCCAAGGATCATACGCATATACCCACTCATAAACAAACATATCACGTCCTCAGTCAATTTATTCCGATAATCTCGCAAAATCGCCACCATGATGTCCAAGTCAGTCATCTTCGCCGCTCTTCTGGCCTACGCCGAAGCCCGTTTCGGCCAGGAACAGGCTCCTGTCTCGGCTGTCTCTTCCCTCTCCAACTTTGGCAACCCCGGGGAGGCTGCCACCCTCGCCGGTGGCATCCCCGGATCCCTCCTCGCCGCTGCCAACCCGTGTGACAAGGTAAGCCGCCCACTGCCCTGACCGGCTCCCGCGTTGGTTCACCCGGTACTGACAACGCCACCACAGCTCACCCTGGCAGACAAGATTGTCACTCAGCTTGGCACTGACCCGGCCGTCATCGATGCCGCAAAGGGGCTCGTCGCCGCAGAGCAGAACTTCAACCCCTTCGTCGTCTCCATCCCCAGCATCTGCTCCGATGCTACACTCCCTGCCACCGCAGAACTGCGTGGCGTCGTGCCTCTGATCGACCCCGCCGTCGTTGGCTCTGATGTCGAGAACGCCAACTCCAAGACGTCACTCACCACCCCCTTTGACGCCAACGGCCTGTCTGTCGCCGATATCATGGCTGCCCAGGGTTTCTCCAACCTGACCGCCGTTGCTGCCGATGGCACAAAGGCCGCGGCAGCCGGTGCGGCAGCCGGTGCAGGTGCGGCAGCCGGTGCAGCAGCTGCTGGCAATGGTACTGCCGACGCTGCAAATGGAAATGCGAACGCCGGTGCCGGTGGCAAGAAGTCCTGTAACTCTGGCAAGGGCAAAGGCAAGGGATCTAACAACAACAACAACAACAACAACAATAACAACAACAACGCCGGAGCGGACGCCGGTTCTAATGGAAATGGCGCTGCTGCTGCTGACAACAACAACAATGCTGGCAACAACGACAACGGGACAGCTGCCACTGGCGGGCAAACCTCGCTGGCCGGCGCCGACTTTGGGAAATGCACTCCTACCATGGACTTCCAGTTCGGCCGAGCCGGCCGCAAGGCAACTGAGGGTACCTTCCTGCCTACAGACGCACTCGTTGCCAAGGGCCAGCAAGATGCGCTCAATCCCAACATCATCACCAACCGCATCTGCGACCAGCTTACCAACGTCTGCGAGGCCAACCAGGCCGCCAAGGACGCCTGCCAGAGCGCCAAGGCCACCATCCAGGCCCTGGGTACCAAGGACGCTACCACCGCCACCGCCTTCAACCAGGCTTTGGGCTTCTAAACGGACGGTGGACCATTTCCTAATTTCCATGATTTGTCAAATGGGGGGGCATGTACGATTATAAAGGCTTCCCTGGCAATTGCCCGGTTGTTGCAGGCTACGGGTGTAGGTTTACAGAGCCTATGATGGCCTGGGAAGTTGTGTAATGGTCGAGTTTTCCCGAGACCGTTACACTTAAAATCAAATTATCTTGAAGAAAACTATGTCTCATGCGGTTCCTCAAGTTCCAGTCTCCTCAGCGACTTCGTGTGCTCGACATGCTTCTGCTATGGTGTCCAGGTACGGCCAAACCTGAGTCGACCAACTTCTTCGAGTGGATTTCGTTTAACAAGAGAAATCCAATGGGCGGAGACGGAAAGAGAGAAAGAGTAAAAAGCCCTATCCGTGGCGTGTTGAAAATGGCTTCTATTGAGGGGCCCTTCCCAAATCGCCAGGCCAAATCTGGACGGGTGTTCTGTGTGAGAACGTTGACTTGTTGGGACTGAGGATCAGCCAGCCCTTGCCCAATTCTCAAAGGCTACCCAAAGAGGCAGTAAACTGAATCTATCTCAGATAAAACAAAATTCATTTTTCTCTTTCAGATATGCAGTCGACGATCACCAAAACAAATGTGATCGGCTCCCAGGATCTGAAACACCAGCCTAAGTTGGGACGATTGATCCCGCCATGTTGTTTCAGAGCACCATGTGAAACTGCATGGGCTCCCCGAGCTCTGGCCTCACAACGTCAAAAGTGACATTGCGAGAAATGTTCCAGCAATCCGACTTCAACACGCGACTTAATTCATAGACTTCAAAGTACATGGCCAAGACCTGAGCCGCTTCGCTTGGGATTTCTTGCGAACGTACGCTCAAATCCTTTTCCGAAACAGACCTCGACCAGCAATTCCGTAGAGAAGCCACAAGGATGCAGGACCGGCAAGGACTGTTGCAAGAATTTGCCGACTCACCTGCCGGGGAAGGGAAGGGATGGGAAAACGCGGAAATGAGTGAAGCCCGGGGTTCACGAGGGCGCGGCGGGCTGCGGGCCCTTGCTGAATACCGGTGGCTCATCACCACCGGGTTGTTGATGGTCATACTTGGCTTCCAGCTGGTCATATGGACCCGAATCAGGAGCACGACAGCGGCATGTGCACCACAAGTCGGTGGTAGCTACGTGGACAAGACACAGAGCTGTTCGTTCCTACTTTTTTTTTTTTTTTGGTCCACACCACCCGCTGCCAAAGCTGACATCTCACACAGTCCCAACAGAAGTCGTACAGTGGAAGACGGATTATGAGTTCGTCCCGCTTAATGCGACCGAGTTCCTCAATCCGAAGGTGCAAACCAAGTGGGAGAGCCTGTACCCAACTGGGGCGGGCTTCGGACCAGACGGCCTCGTCTACAACTCGACATCAGTGACACACCAGCTGCACTGCGTGGTATGTCGCGGCTACCTACCTACACACCCTCTCTTCCCGTCTTTAACAAACTCGAATTGAAAATTCCCTATCGCAGTACATCATGGGAAAGATCTTCTCCGCAGTCCTGACCAACTCGCCCGACCTTCCTGAGCCGGACGATTATGAGGCCCACTTCCTCCACTGCATCGACTACATGCGGCAGGCCGCCATGTGTGCCGGCGACCTCGCGGTCGAGCCTCGTGGCGAGGATGGCCAGCCTGGCCCTGTCACGCTCGACAATGCGTTTAATGGTCATCATGGTGGGAATATCTCTTCTCGTGACGGGCACCCTATGTCCGAGGCCAGGTATCCCTGCTGACGCTTCTCACAGTCTGCAAGGACTACAGTCAGGTGAAGAGCTACTTAGAAGGTGAGCAGGTCCCCCAAGTTTAAGGACGTGGTTGAACACTCGCTGATTGTCGCAGAGCAACTAAGGGATGGGAACCGGAATATACTGCCCCTGGACGACTGAGATCTTGTCACTCGTGATCGAAGGCCAGTAGAGCCGTGGACTTGCTCCATCCTCCGCCATACCGATCCTCTGACCCATTCGTCCTTCCTTTAATTCTTCCCTTCAATCCAGCCCATGAATCAACTTGGCCAATCCTTCGACGGAGAAAATGTGCTTCCACTCTGTTTCGTAAGTAAAGATATAATGCTTTCCTTGTTTACGGATCCCAGTTCATTCTATCATGGGTTACTCTTCCAGATGCATCTTGTTGAGCTTCATAGCAGGTGACTAATTCATGGTAGAATAAGGCAAAGGAAATTGACTGCCAAAAATCCAAAACTGGTCGAGAAGAACAACTTCAAGCGTAGGCCTGTTACTGGCGACTGGTGGGCAGTGGCTGGACTGAGCGTTTCAGACCCTTCTGGCAAAGCAAGGGTCTCTGGAGAGTCTCTGAAGATCTGACCTGGCTTATTGTGGCCGGACGCGCCAGGAAGAGTCCAAGGCATACACCTACAAGGGGGAGGGGGGTGTTTTTAACATAGTAATATAATGCAATTGGACGCAGCTATAATATTGCTATATAATTAAAATTTGAAAATTATAGCAAAATACTAGCAAAAGCGTATTAAAATGCTATTAAAAATAAAAAATATTAATAGCTTAAATAATATTAAAATTATTGCTTTATTAAAGTAGATTTAGTATTATACTATATTAACAGTTGATATTATATTAAGCCCGAGCTAATGTTAAGCTAACCCTTAATTTTAAATTTAGCCTTTTGTAACCAGCTCCTAAATCTTATTTTTATTTAAATTTTATAATATAATAGTAGCTGTAATATTAAATAGTTAAGCTATTGGAAACAAAATTAATAATTAGGTAAAGGATAAGAATTAAAAGCTTAAAGGAAAGGGGAATTTTTTTATTAAAATATTAAAGCTTAATATTATATTATAATATATTATAGCGTATTAACTTTTTAATATAATTATAAATTTAATATATTTTTTAGCTATTTAAATAATATAAACTATATATTTTTATATAAATATTAATTAAGAAATTAATATTGGCATTATATTATTATTAAATAGCTATTATTGCAGCACATTATTAAAAACCCCCCCTCCCCCTGGTAGGCATGGTACTGACAAGGGGCGAGTATCCTCAACGTCACTGTAATGATCACACCAAACCTTTGTAGGGTTCAGTAGGTAACCTGT